>JAUZNK010003008.1:0-27386 GCA_035046665.1 Euphysa ruthae | reverse complement strand
ATATATATATTTATTCAATCTACAGACACGTGTTTCGCTGTACAACAGCTCATCAGTGTAGCTTGGAACACACGCTACATAAATTATAGTTTCACTTTTAACCACAAGCATTTCGCTTAACAAATCATTTGTGGTGCGAGTGAACTACAATTGTATATAAGAGTGAGTGAAGTGATGATATATGAACAAGAGTGCTCTAACTATTCGGAAATAGTGAGCTTTGCATTATATATATACTTATAAATTATATATATACTTATAAACTTAGTAGATTTGCGGAGGTAAAGTATTTTCCGTGTTATATACTGTACTGTGTAAATATACTGCAAACTCTAGGATCTTGGGAAGCTATGGTAATATATGGTTCAAGTGCTATATAGATATATAGAGACTTTATTATCTATGCATATTATTCATTGAGAAACTTTCCTTCTTATACGATGAGATTATGTGGAGGTTAATCAAACATTTAATGAACTAAATTCAATTATTAGATGCTAACAAATTAAGGAAAAGAGTTACAATCAATTCATTTCCTCTGTATATATAGTTACATATTTACAAATATTATCTCGTGTTGTTATACTGTATATAAAAATTCGCTGATTAATATATACTTTTTTTAATTTATAGAAGAAACGCTTCTCGATCTACCATGTAGGGAATCATCGCTTTTGTTTGCATCAATGCAAGACTCCAGTAAAGATTTGCTTCTCTTTTTTTCATCAGCTGAATCTACAGCTAGATGTATATTTTTTGATTTCTCTTGAAACGACTGTTCTTGAGGATAAAAGAATCCACCTAACAAGCTCGAAAATGTTCGATTCGTTTCATTTTCTTTGGCTGGTGCTGGATGGTGATGAACTGAAGCTACGTAACTAGCTGCTGCGATAGATTCGTTCATTTCAAATAATTATCTTTTAAAAAGTAAAAAGTAATTTCATACACATCCAAATATTTAAAGACAGTTTTTAAGAAAAATATCTACATTTGTTTTCCATGTGGTAATTCCAGACTAAATATCAGATTGGCTTAAACTGAAACACGTAATCAAATTTTAATTAAATCAGTTGATAAATTGAACTAGCGCCTTAGTTCTTAGGGCATATGCACTGGTTTATTTTGAAAAGGCCGTCCATTGTCTAAAATCCAATTTAAAAAACAATAAAATAAATTTAAAACTATGCGAAACAGTCTGCTCTAATTTCATGACGCTTTAGCTAAGTAAAATTCAAAGTACACCCCTAACACCATTCCCTTTTCCCAAATTTTCCAAAAATCCGTAATGGATAATCGAAATCACAATAATAATTTATAAACAATAAGTCGCGAGAATCGTACTAAACTTATCCCGACTTTTTTTTTTTTTTTTTTTTTTTTTTTTGTTTTGACTGTATGAACTTAATTTGGAAAAATTAAACAATTGCTTATAAAATAAAAAAAGAAAACGCGCCTATAAACTAATTGCTCCTATTTTGGATATTGTATGCTCATGATATTGTATGCTCAACAGTTAAAATTAGATAATTTAACTTTTTCATTTCTTTGAAAATTTTTGGGATTTTGGCTTGTTAGAGGTATAAAAAAATGCACAAAAACCAAAATATTAGAACATTCCTATTCTCCAGGCACCGACATATTAGTCATTTTTTCCTGTGACGTCAAGTCACGAGGATTACCACTTTTTTCAGTGACATAATTTCCAATGTCCAAAACTAGTGACATAGTGACATGGTGACATAGTCCAAAATTTGCGGTTTTGAATAAATGATCGTTTAAAATAAAATGAGAGCCCCCTTAGAAAATGTTCCCCTACGCCCCCTTAAAAAATATTCTCCTACGCCCCCTTAGAAAATATTCCCCTACGCCCCCTTAGAAAATATTCCCATACACCACCTTAGAAAGTATTCATTTTGCTCAAAAGAAACTTAAGGGTGTTTTTTTTTCAAATCAAAATTTACATATTTAATGGGAGTAAAAAACCAATCATTTTAAATTTAAAAACCAGAAGTCAAAGGAGTGCGAATATATTTTGATAAGTTGGTTTAGTAAGTTTATCTTAAAATAAACTTACGAAAAAATCATCATCATTCATGAAACCGGGTGGTAGTGAACAGGTAATAGAGAACAAGAGGTATGTAAAAAACTTCCGCAATGGATTTTTTTATCCCGATTTATTAATTGCCCATAAAATAATTGATTTCTTATTGATCATGATATTTAAGGAATAGCATTTTTTGAGGCTTTTCGAAGTGGTAATTCCAACTTAGGCTTAAGGTTGGCTTACCTAATCAAATCTGTATTTATCTATTTATTCAAGCATGTAAAAACTAAAAAAAACGACCACATCTAAAATGTCGACCACAGCTAAATTAACGATAGCAGCAAACAATTTGCCAAAATATAATGACCACGAAAAAAATAGCAACACCACAAATTCAAGGAATGAATAAGAAAACTTTCCTTAATGCTAAAACCAAAATATTCTCAAACTGCTCTGTTGCTCCACTGTGTAGGCAGGAGGTATTATTTATATATATATTTATATATATTGTAAACAGGATGTTCAATTTTAAGCCGTCTATCAGATTATTACATGCTAAGAAAACGTGAACTTTAAAACAGGCTTAAATGGTACGTAATCCAAAAATGTCATATAGCTGAAAGTTCATCAAATCTATTGAGATTAAATTTGATATCTATCTATTATGAATGATACATGCTGAAAAAGCATGAAATCTGTTAGCTGTTTGTATTTTTATAGTCTGGTCAGGTATAAAAATCCAAACAACTGAGAGACTTCATGCTTCATGATCATGTATCAATCATGATGGATAGATATCAAATCTAATCTCATTTAAATCTAATTTCATTTTATTTTCTAAAAAATTAAAGTTTAGTGTTGAGAGAATCACGTATTAATTGATGTTTCTTAAATAATATACATTAATTGTATTGAAGGACATTGGTCACACTATGTTGCGTTGTTGAAACCAGAGTTAGTTCCTGGTTATTCTCCTTCGTTTGATACCCTTTGCAGTATACATGCTTACTAGGTTGAACACATAATACCAATAATACGTGAATAAATAAGACACAATATCTCAAAGACAAGTTAAATTATATTAGACAGGGATTTTTTTTAGAAAAATTAGGCGTGGAGGTTAACTAGAAGTTTACAAATTTTATTTCAGAAATTGAATATATGGGTTATAAATTCTTTTTTTTTTCGCTGGGGACTTCTCTGAATTTTGCCCCGACGTCATGTTACGCGCCACGTTAGTTCGGTCGGATGGAAAACTTTTATGTCCGCAAAACTGAAAATTAAGTGGACCATCAGAAAGAGCTTAAAAACACTGAAAAGAAAACAAATAAGTATCTTATCTCAATAATTATTAGTTTTTGAATTATCGGTAAATAAAATCTGGACATTTGTAAGTAAACACGGGGTTAATAAAAAGTAAAGAATGCATTATTACAAAAAGACTTATTAAATACTAGTAAAATAAACACTAAAAGCTGGAAAATACTAATTTTTTAGATTTAGAACTATTTTCGATTGTATGGTTTTAAAATTTTTTGGGGATAATATATATAATTATTAATTATGAACCCACGGAAATTTTGAAAAATTGTTGAAAACGCCTGTTCTTGTCAGAAAAAATACAATTTTGATAATTTTGAATGCTTACTTAATGTTTCCGGGTGTAAAATTTTTTTCTTTCATTAAATAAACTTGATGATGAAAAGCACCATTTTTCCGCCCACATACTTTCTAAAGTTCGACCAACATCACGCCAAATTAAGTCAAAGTCAGTTATAAAATCTATATAGTTCAAAAGAACACGTGGCAAATATATCTAATTTATACTAGATCAGTTTATTGCTAAAAATTGATTTTTTTTGGAATAATTAAGCGCGTACTATGCATCAGATGACTGCGCCATACTTAAAAGATGCTTCGTCTTTGATTGCATTGGTACGAGGTATTAAACTACGAATTGCATGTTCAGGCTCAATGAGATATGATTAAATTGTGTGTTACTTTTGATCATATCAACTATGCTTGGTATCTTTCTTATCGACATGTTTACCCTTCTAAACTTCAAAGACAAGGTGATGCTTGTATAGACGACATAAAAAAAAGGTATCGGAGGTAGTCTATCCAGCAAAAGATTTTCATCTATACACGGAGACCTGATCAAAGAAATGTTTAACAGTCAGACCAAACATCAAAACGGGCCACATAGATTGGGATATAGCACTAACATTGATGCGATCAACCGAAATGATGAAATGTTCTCAGAGTTTAGCAACACCAGATGGCCTGCTTCGACACGGCCAAAGGCATCTATTTCGAAATCGCCTTATAAACGAAGCTTCTGCGATTCAAAATGTGCCAACGGATTCGAGATGGATTTTTTACGGGATGGTAAATTTTAAAGGTTTTAAATCGAAAGATTAAGAGTTCTTTCATTTCTTTTTTTAGAGCTGTAACGAATTCTATAACTCTCACGGTTACCGTAATTCCAAAATCAATCGAGTTAACAAATGATATTTACCTCCAAAATAGAATCAAAGGCCAAACAAAGGAAAGGAGAGGAACATATAGTACAAGAACATATTGCAAAAGTCTACAACAAAAAATTCTTCAAGGAAAAGAATTGTTCGCTGAATTCATTAAACTGCTTGTCCAGTATGTTGAAGACGAGATAACAAATTCCATGCAACCCATTATTTATAAATCTAGAAAATGCATCAGTTTTGGTTCTCTTTGGTTCTGTAACAAATATGTTCGATTGCAATCACGAAGAAGTAGATACTCGATTAATGTTGCAAGCATCTCTTTGCCAATCCAATGAGAAATCACTCCAGAAATGCTCGGATTTCTGAATGATATGGAAAAAGATAAAGGCGAATCAGATAGTAATATAGCGATGTTCGGTCAGTGTGTATGTTACATCGGAAAGGATGGCGAAAATTTTCAAAAATATGAAAATGAAATCCTTCATGAGCCTCCCAACTGACCCAAATCAATAAAACAATATACGATGCAACCACCAGCTATCTGAGTTGTTACGATGAGACGAAAATATCTTAAAACCCACTGTCTCCACGCATCGGGGATGGAGATACGAACACGACGATGAAAAAATTTTCCCGGTGCGAAGGTAATTTTTCACGTTATTTATTTACATAGTTGCTTTTTCAAACTATGCAAACATCATAGGCAAAAATCAAAAAGGAGAATGGATATGAGTCTTATTTGATTAATACTTAAATTTGACTTCTGTCAGATTTGACGTAACGTAATGTCGGTCAAATTTTAGAAAATATCGTAACGAAGAATGGTGTTATTCACCCACATGTTTATTTCAGGAAATAGTTTTTTTTGTTAAGTTTTTTACGTTGACTAGTGAAACTACGCGTGTTTAAAAATTTTTAATAATTTCCGGCTGTAAACAGCTTTGAAAAAAGAACAGTTTTAAACCCGGAAATATTAAATAAGCATCCAAAATCATCAAAAGTATGTATTCTAGTACGTTTTTTCTAACCTATCGATATCTCAGAAATGGGTAAAATCTTAAAGCTTTACAAATCTGACACTGAATTTATTATAAAGTTTTAAAGTATCTGTAAAGTTTTAAAGTATCTGTAAGAAATTTTTACCTTTAAATTATTTTATCTACTTCAGTGTGAACTTTGATTCGTTAATTTCATTAATATAAAAAGCTATAAATAAATTGAAACTTAAACCTCGAATTAAATTGCTTTTTCCTAAAAACTTAACACCTTAATCTCATAGTATTGGATCACAACTCTACTTGTTAGAAATATTCCGCTGATTTACTCAACAGTTCAAAGTTTAGATTTGCTAAATGTTTTTGTTTTTTTTCATAGATAGATAAAGAATTTTAGTTAAATCACCAAACTGGATTATTTTAGTTAGCGATTTAAGCTGGACTATTTGCGGTCTTTCAATATATATTATTGAATTATTTCGCCTACAGGGCTTAAAGTACAGGATTTCGCCTACAGGGCTTAAAGTACAGGATTCAAGTTACGACTTATTATCTTGTGAAGTACAAAACGATTCGTTAAAAACACAATATTAATAATACTAAAGATATTCTTCTAAAAAATACTAAACTAATAGCTAATGGATAAAATAAGTTATGAAGGACTTGCTATCAATTTATGGTTGATCTATGGTTAGACTAATGTCTAACATTTCAACTGCAAAGTGGAATTTATGTTTATCAGAAGTTAATTTATGTGTTGGAATTGTGATTTGGAGAGTGATAAATTTTCACCACTCAAGAGAACCAGTATTTTTGAACAGCAGTAGATAGTAATGAGTTTAAAACCTACCAGGCCGACAGCTATTAAATGAATGGAAGATTTGATGGACAAAGTCTACATATTTTGCAACGAAACTGTTTTTAATTTCAGTTGTTGATTTTATTACATTCACAGGTGCATTGATATTTTATAGAGATTTTTCCAAATTTTACACTTTTAAAAACAGTTGGAACTAGCCTTTCATTTTGAATATCACGAGTGTAATAAGAGTGAAAATCACGACTTTGAATGAAGGAATTAGAAACAGAAACTGATAAATTTTGTTTTAAAGAATCAAACACAAACAATAACTTACTGATGCGTACAAGTTTCGAAAAAAACGGAACTCTTAAAGTATGAAATAAAGAAGAAACATCAAAAGGAAAAGATTTGAAACTAATAGTTCTCAAGGCATAGTGCTGGACTAATAGTATTTTATTCAAGTGATAACTTTTCTACTTTCAATCCAAACCTGACCACAATAACAGGGCTTATAATTTGTTATTGGCCTTACAAGACCAGTGGTCTTGTCAAGATGCCTTTTGCAAAGCTTTCGAAAGAAAATTATATGAAAAACTTTTTAAAGGTTATAGTAACTTATTTTTAAATAACACTTTACCTAATATAAGCAAAAGCAAAAGCGTTCTGTAATGTTTTGTGGCTGGCAATATACAACGCTCTACAGAAGTACACAGCGAACTTTTAAGTATGATGTAATGATATTATGTTATAGTGAGTGAGGGCTAAATCAGTCGTTTTAACTTATCAGTCGTCTTGTAGCCTAAACCTACATCACTGGATGAAGGGAATCAGTATAACCTTACCCTAAAGCCCTAGCCCTATTAACTTATTAACTCCAAGATAATATCATCACGTCATACTTAAAAGTTTGTCGTGTACTTCTGTAGAGTTAAATATTGCTAACCCTTTTTTGTAAGTTGCATTGACATCTTATTTGATAAAATATCGACGAAGTTTTTAATGTTATAAATTTTATTTTACTTATGCGCATATTTGTTTAAGTTTGGTGCAATTGAATTAATATTTTTTTCAGGTTTTTTTTTAGTTTTTTGTGTATAGGGTTGTGGGAAGGATTAGCGACCAGTAGTGACTATGAATATCAGAAAAAATTTGTGAATCATCGGTCTTCTTTTGCGACTTCTTACAATGCAATTAATGCTGAAAATCACATTATACAATTGATGCAGGACTCGTAACAAGCAAAGTGCAGAACATCGTATCATGCTAATAATACAGGACATCATACCATGCAATTAACGAAATTGCATTATGCAATTAATGTTAAAAATCTGCACGGAATTAACTTTTAGAAAAACACGTATAGTGATCATTCTGAACGGTAATAAACCCTATTAAAAGTTAATTCCTTATTACTGTGTTACAATATAATAGCGATACAATAATACCTCCGGTCTAAATTAACTAAATCGTTTAATCTCTATTTTTTTTCCTTTGAACTGATTGAAGCTTCTTTAAATAACTGAAAGTGACTCAAAGTTATCAGATCGTGTTATGATTTGAACCAAATCTATAAACGGCCAATACATGTTATTAGTCATAAATATTATAGATATAATATAAATAATGATCAAATAATATAAATAATTATCAAATAAGATAATATATAATATAAATCATCTTCCTAAATGTTATCAAACTTTTAGGAATATGGGGAGACATTTACAGCCACAAAAACTTACAAAGTCACAAAATGTTGGTAAACATGATTTCACATACCCTAACTTCAGGTGAAGTAACTGTAGCCTTTTTGCACCGTGACTTGGCGACCTCAACATCATTATCATCAAGAAAGAACTAATGACATAACGAGGTTCAACCACTTTTTTCGCACTTTTGTCGACACAGCAAAAAACGTGAGGGGCCCAGGTTTTAGTGACTTAGGAATACCCTAAAAATTATGAAAAAATATGCTAAAATATAAATAAAATCAGCCTCAGTATATCGTCGAAATTGGCTGTAACGTTCATTATTCTCTGATATAAAGTCATTTCCAATTTTACACAAGACTACTTTGTCCGTAAATACCTTACCAATGTGAAAAATTGCAAGAGAATTAAACCTTTGGTTTGTCATGGTAGATGTTAACCGTTTTTTCTGCAGTGGAAAAAGACCTTTCAGCTATGCGTGATGTAGCAGGGTTAACTAAGATTAGCTAACTAACTAAGATACGCCACAGATTTCAATGTCAATCCTTGAAGATCAAGGTATTACTTTAATGTCCTTCAGTTGGGTGTTCGCTTTTTTCTGGGAAAATATGGCTCTTCAATGAAATTTATTTTCTCCGCTTTTTATTTTACCTCATCAAAATGCCCATCACTATTTTCTTAAGATCGCATTCTTCCCAGTGTTTCAAGAGACACATTTGCCTTTTCTCAACTTAAGGTTGCTGCTCATTTGTAGAATTTACTGTTTTGGTGACCCATTTCTTTATTATTAATTATTGAACAGCAGAGAATTATTCAATCGAGCAATAATGATATCTTATTTCATTGTTAGTTACCAAATCAAAACCAAAATAATTTCTATACTGTCCACAGAGAATTTTATTTAAATGTTTAACAAAAGAATCATTAACATTCCATTCGATTGTAAACATCAAATTGTTTTAATATTTAATTTCGTGTCTTATAAACAAAATCGAGTGTTTCTAAAACTGTAAGTTAAATTTAAATTCATTTTGAATTGAAATATGTTTTTAATTCAAAACGATTCTTTTGTTTCAATAATTTTCGTTTCACTAATCTTTGTTCTATCAGAAAAATAACCTTTTAAAATTTGGTAATGAAATCAAAAATCTAGTGAAAATGTTTAAATTTTTTTTCTATTCGAAATTTGGATGAATTGCTACTATGCTTATTGATGACAGGGACAACGAGAATGCTTATTGATGACAGGGACAACGAGAATGCTTATTGATGACAGGGACAACGAGAATGCTTATGTTTTACAGTTTTGACGAAAGTGCTCTTCAGATAATCTTTAACAAAAAGTTCGTCTATTTTATAGGTTTTTATATAATTTATCATTTGTTTTTGTGATTTATTGAGGATTCCATAAGATGACGTCCTAGAGATGATGAGATTGTTCCAGAATCGTTGATATATATATATTCAAAAACCAATCCAAGAAATTCTAAGCAAAAGGATCAATATTCTCAACAATTTTTTAGAGTAGTTGTTTCACGGACATCTTAAAATAAGGTCTGAAAACCCCATGCTTGGGGATTTGAACTTGATTCATATGACAGAAATGTGAATATTTGTTGGAAAACTTTATGAAATTGAATAATATTTTCTTTGTATAAAAGCCTACGATTTCACAGGTTACCTCTGTATTTTGGCAGAGAGTTATGTTTTTTTTTAAAAACATGAAATGTCTCAAATGATCCAGTAGCTCAGACGGAATTAAAGAAAAGGAAATGCATCTGATTTTCAATAATAATGATTTAATTTTATATATCAAGTTTTTAAACCTGACATTCATTTTAATCCAATTAAGTTTGAAACTAGCCGTAAAATGAGCGAAGTTTGAGGTAAATGGTTAATTCTGATAGTTTTAAACCAAAAAAAAATTTTTTTACGTTGTAGAATATCTCTAAAGACATACATATTCGGAAGATTAGCAATAAGTTTCAAAATTAAACTGATAAAAAAATATAATGTGGTTCAAAAAAGTTTTCTGAAGTTATGTTTTTTGTAAGAAAACCTACTAATTTGTGGAGAAAACCGATTGTGACGCCAAAAATTATAACAGCATCATAAATTCAAGCATCGTTTGGTCTTTATCACAAAGGGCAGTAACAAAAGACTTCGTTAATCAAAGATTTTCACGCAGCAGGATTATTTGCAATTGGACTGTCAATGTAGGATAAAAATTTCATGATGAATGATCTGTAGCATATTTAAAGTTTATGTATCGATGTCTGAATGTGGATACCAGAGTGGACGAAGGATACAGTTGACAAGGTAGAAATTGCTAAGCTTACCGCGATTAAGCTCATTTAGAAACTCGGAAGACACACTTTCTTTACCTTCGTATTTTTCCGCTGGATCAGTTGATTTGATGGCTGAAAGAAAAAAATAAAAAATAAAAAAATGAATTGAAATAAATTGAAATAAAAAATTAAATTGATACTTGGTTAGAAGCCATGATATCTGTTCAAGTCGTTAGCAGAAAAACTTCACCAGTTGGAGAATTCAGTTTCTTTCTTTTTTCCATTCCTGAATTGCTTCGGGAGCTTTTGATGACAGCAAATGTCAAAGTTAACCGCTTACAACTTTTAAATACACCATGGCTCTCTAAGTTTATCCCAATACTGTATATGTGAATACTTGTCCTTTACGTCCATTATTTTGAACCAGCTGATAATAATTTCTATGAAAATAACTGTTCCTTTACTGAGATCTAGTTTTTTTCTTTAACACCCTAAATACTGCGACTGTTGTTTCATTGAAATTTTGAGATACCAATGGTACACTATTTTTTTGAAGAGATTTTTGGAAAACCGAAGTGTCAGCCAGTTTTGGCAGCATAATGTGGGATTTTTCTTCCTCCTCATACAATGTTACAATATTGCTCCAACTGACCAAATGCTTTTTGTCATTAACAGTAAATATCAGTTTTTTCTTTAATTCAGTTATTCTATTATTTATAACATTCTTGAATAAGTGCACATAGTCAAAAAACAAGAAAAATAAGTAAACTTGACCTTCATATGTCTCTATAAATTATATTCAAGGGATCTGTTTTTTACGCATTCATTTTAGATGAAAAGAGGATACATTTGGTTTTTTCTTCTCCAAAGAACACTCTTTGTTTGTTATTGACATATCACTCACAAAGGCTGGAAAAATTTCTGTTTAGAATATTTTCTATTTCTTTTACATCTCTATGTTGAAAAATCAAGCAAGATTCATCTATGTTAAGAAATAACTCACAGTCTAGTGCTTGTATCGCGTTGTTCTCAAATAGCAAAAATAAAAAATAGACCCCTGAGGGACACCATATTTCACTATAAGTTTATCAGAAAATTCTTTATCAATTTTCACCCTAAATTTTCTATTTGACAGATAAGACTTGAACCAGGAAACTACATTCTCCGAAAAATGCATGGATTTCAGTATTTCAAGCAAAGTATTGAGATCTATTGTGTCAAAGCCCTTTTGGAGATCTATAAAGATCATTCCAGTGTGACATCTTTTTTCAAAGCCTTTTGCAATTCTGTCATGAAGATATGACAAAAATGTGTCTGTCGAAAAACCCTTTTGAAATCTAAATTGAAATTTATGTATAATGTTTTCATTTTCAAAAAATTCTCAAATTTGACCTTCAATAACTTTTTTCAAAAATCTTGGATGCAACTAATAATAATGAAATGAACCTGAAGATTTTTGGCTTTGTCTTGCTCTCTTTTTTAAATAATGGAACAATTTTAGCCATTTTTTAATTATCTGGAAAAATGTTAGTCCTTATAGAAAGAATCATTATTTGTGTGAGTGGTCCCAAAGTAGAAGCAAATCATTCCTTAAAGAATATAGATAATATTTCATCAAACCTTGGTGACTTATTTAAGCATAAGTCATTAATTAAGCTTTTACCAACATCTTTAGTGACCCAGAAGCAATTGAAAGAACGTGATCGAATGTTTGATGTTACTCTTGTAGGATCTGTAATTAGTCGTTTAAGACCAAACGTAAAACAAGTTCACTATTTTTAGTGTGAGCTCTGTTGTTAGGAATCTAATTGTTACCTTTACCCAAAAGAAATATATTTTTTCTAACCACATATCTTTTGTGCAGAGTGTGGGTTAAAGGCTTAAAAAATCGTTGATATATACCCACTGTAAAAGGTTTGGTAGAAGGAGGAGAATATCAAAAAATATCCCAGCCGGCACAGTTACGTTGAAAAGATGTAGAATCGAATTGGTTGTGTGACCTCCATATAACGTCATATGGAAGACGTAAAAAACTTTCTGTAACGTGACGGTAAACCACAACGTCGTTACGATGTTTCACAATTCACGATGTAAAGACGAATTTTACATGTTAGTAAAAAACATGTTAGTAATGTCGTTTAACGACGCCGAATATACGTACAATTATCGACGTAAATTTGCCGATTAAACTACGTCAGAACGATGTCGTGCCATTAAGTTTTACATGCAAAAATAACGTCTAAATTATATTGCGAGTCAACACTTGTGGAAGTTTCATACACATGTTCAACATGTTCAACAGCTGCATCGAGGTGAAGTATATCAAATCAGTTGGATTTCTTGATATGATAATATTATTAAATACATGCTTAGTTTTAATTATATAAAGTATGGCGCCACCCACTCAATGAAACGGATATTGTTCAAATATTCATTTAAGAGATTTTCAAGTGGTAAATTTTTATATATTGAGTGATAAATCTAGCAAGGTATCTCGATAAAAACACTACTTACGTCATAGGTAGATTTATTTCCCTCCAGCAGATTGAAAGCAGCAAACATAAAATTAAATAAGGTGTCTTTCATAAAATGTACTTACATGACTGCACATTCCTAAAATCACAAAATGACATTTTGTTAATGTCTTTTAAGTGTTTAAAAATTTGTAAAGTTTGTTGTTTCGAGTTTAAATACGTAAACTCTGTATCTACAAAGCAAATTTTTACAGTTTAACAGTTTTATCATAGGTGGTATAGGTTTAAAAAACGTGAAAGCAAGGTTGGCACAATAAGGCGCCACAAATAAGACATTTGGTGAAAACCATCTGCAGCTTAATTGCCGTAATTATTGTTTCAACGTCTAAATACAGGGCTAGACAGTGGTAGGAAATAGACTTTAAGTATACTTCCATATGAAACTTTAAAGCTTTTAAGCAAATGAACCCCCTGGCGAAATGCCTCTCTTAACATGATCGCGGATTAAATGAAAAAAATGTCTATTTTGACATACAATTTCGTTATTAAAAGGGTGTACTTTTTCAATTTTCAACAAAGATTACTCACATTTTTGTTGCGTTCATATTTTATAAAGATTTCTGGATTAATAATATTTATTACCTTCATATTCCACATTTCCGTTGCGTGTAGGTTTATAAACGATTTCCAAATTTTTTGGTGCATGGAAATTCCACATTCATGGAGTTAATCTTTTTAGATAAAAATTGCTGGTTTTCTACATTTTTGTGATTTAAACCAGGTTGTTTCCCTCATTAAGTTATTAACAGTATTTGCATATAACGAAAATTTTTCCATTCGCCCTGTTTTTACATCAAGTGACAACAAAAAGAAGTAAAAATTTAGAAGTAGTTTCGATGTAAACCAAATGGTCAGTTGTTTGATGTAAAAATTTCTACGTTGTAACAACGTCTAGGATGATCTGTTATATGAAATTTCGACGTTGTAAAGACGTCTATGTTTGGTGGGTCATATGAGGTCAAAATATTGACGTCATAACGACGTCTATGTTTGGTCGGCAATAGGTTATCAAAACTCCGACATCGAAATTTCGACAATGATACGTCGACAATTTTGAGGTCATTTTGACATCGATATAACATTCTAAATGCAACGTCTGATCCATCGACGTCGCAACGACGTCACATTTAGTTCTTGCGACGTCACAACTTGATACCAACGTGATTTAGACGTCGAAACAAAGTTGTGTGCAGGTTGGGATATTTTCAATGTTATTTGTGGGTGTACTATTATTAAAATAAAAATCTTCCTTGATGCAATAAATAACACCACCACCGGACCTATTTCTGTCTTTCCTTAAAATTTGGTATCGACTAAGCTCAATCCCTGTAATCTATCCTTCAAACTTACTTTCAGTAATTCCAATAACTGATGATTTTCAAATAATTGCAATACTTCTTAAACATACAAATTTTAGTAGTAAGTCGTTTGTATTAAAATAAATGACATGTGACCCCTTTTGCCTAAAGGGGAGCCATAATTTCTGATGTTCTTGAATGACATTTTCTATATTATATTGCATAGGTCCAAAATTAGACTCAATGTCACCAGATAATGTTAACATAAGAAGTTTATGAAAAATTAGAAAATTTAATTTAACGCACCAATAATATTTATAATGTTTTTTTATAGAAATTTGTATAAACTAAGTGAGTGAGAGAAGTTGCAGAGGCATAAATTTGGTTAATTAACAGACCATGTTGATTAATTAACAGACCGTGTTGACTATTTAATAGACCTAAACAAAAAATAAAATGTGCTACGTTAAAAAAATTCCCAAAATACAAGTTTAACTGCACAACATATCTAAAATAAAATTTTAAAAATGCAAGGAAAAGAACGTTGATAATAGAAACAGGAATGCCCAAAACACAAAAAAAATGGTTAAAAATAGTGATATGACGGAGAAATGGTTTTTAATTTTATACAAATTATATTTACTAAGTCGCCCCGATAAAGAAAAGTGCTTGCTTTCCGCTTTGGAAAGCAAATAATAGTACATACCCGGTTAGCTTCTTCGCTCGAAAATGACATGGCTTGGAAAAATTGGGCTTCACCCTAGGAGAATCATGAAAAAGTATCCAGCAGGAAGTTCAAAATCACAATAGCATATTATGTCTTTGACAACAATCTGCTTTTTTCTCTCAAACATAACTAGATTTTTAGCTTGGCTTAAAGAAGAATTTCTACGTGCAATGCTTTTGAGATAAAGCTCGCCTTTAAATTTCATTGCCAACTTAAGGCTAACCTTCATAGTGATGTAGGCCATTGATCCAAAATAATTTTTCCCGAATATTGCCAGCCTTATCAAGCCAATTCGAGTAATCGAAGAATGTGATGTTGATTTTAGAACACAAATCACGGAAATGTAGATTCACCTAAACCACTTGACCAGCGAAAAAAAGATCAACACGAGAAAGAATAGCAGAAACAATTAAATTGATGGAAGGGTAGTTTCTCCGAACATAAATACAAATCTCCAACGAACCATCAAAAATTTTCCAAAGTAAATGGTCGCTCAAATTATTTGTGCCACAGTTTATAGCAATCAATCGAACTTTGTTATTGAATCAAATGTCCTTCACGAGCCAAAAAACTTTCTCAACTTTGTCACCTCCAACACCGGAATTAAAAAACATCTCCAATCGCATCACAAACTTTGTGATAATGACTCACACCTTTAGCAATTGTGTCGCCAAAGACAAAAAGCTAATAATCCTCATGCACTTTTAACCAACCAGTTTATTTTTTGTTGACAAGGGAGTTTTGGCAACCGACAACATGTGGAACAAATGCAGCAGCAAACCGAAAAACAACAATCAGTGATAATTCATTTCCAGCTGCAAAAAAACCTGCTTAAGTTACGGTACATCTTGATAAAAAGTTCCAGCTTTTCGTAGTAGACAAACTGCTCTCGAATTTCGCAGTATTCGAAAAGTAGACGATGAGATGCATAATAATTCTGCTGAAAAAATTAATGAATGTTTGGTCAATCGATGGTCGTTCGGTGTAGTAACTGGTAGTCACAGTTGGTCTTGAATGAATTGAAACTCTAAAGAGTCCTGTAGGCTCCCAGTGTGTCAAGGTAATCAATAACGCATATACACATTCTTCATTTAATGGAAGATTTCAAAGAAACCAATATCCCCATCCGGTAATCCAAAATAAACAGACCAAGAGTATTGTAGAGCAAAACGCAGCATTTACGATTTTCTAAATGGGGTATGGCATAGGCTGGATTTACTGTAGAAACATGAGAATCGCACCCTGTATAACATACATTTTTTTTACACTACTTTTATTCATCCCTTCTACAACCATTGGGAAAGCTTTTAACCGGCTTTGACTCTGGTTTTATGCCTGAAAGAAAAAGCCAAAGTTCCATAGTATGTAGTTTCCACATTTGGTTTTTCCAAGTATCGCAATTTAAATGTTCATATTCATTTTGTTCTTGCCACTATGAAAAGTTAGCAAATGCATAGACACCATTTGAATATTTTCACACAGATTCTGTCCCCTTTAAAAGTAGCACAAAAAGTCGACATGAATTTGATAACTCTAAAATGAGCCAATTTAAGAGTTTCAATGGATCAATAAGGAAATTGTCTCTTTGACCATGAAGTTCTCTTTGACCAACAACCAATGGCGGTGACTTATCACACCGCTTTTAACATTCAAAACTTAAGCCACCATATGATTGAAAACACCGAGATGAGGAGTGTCCAGTCCTTATTTTGAGGTGTCCATGAGTATTTCTTTTACTCAAAAATGCTATAAAATGTAAAAGAACTAATTTGCAAAAAAATGTAGAGAAAATTCAACATTTGTTATCATGGCAATATTTTTAATTATGGCGCTGTTTTTACATACTTTATAATTAGGATTTTTTTTTTTTTTTTAAATTTTTAAACCCCAAATTAAATTTTACTGTGGGTGTATAAACTATTCTTTTTCGAAAAAACGAATATTGAGGTATGAGTAAACCTTTGAAAGAAAAGCGCTCGTGAAATTCATGTGAGATTTGGCACATCTTTTTTTAAACTTGTTTTAAACTGTATTGGCAAAACCTGATTATAACATAAAATGTTTTTGGGGAGATGATAATTTTGATATATTTTGTTAAAAAAGAATCAAGCTTTTTTCGCTTTATTGCCAACCGAAAAGTATAAAATTTTTATCATTATGAATATATTTGAAATAGGTTTAAATCTCTAAAATTATGTTCTTCAATGAAAAATAAAATATGAACCAAAAAGTTTTCTTCCTATATTTATTCTGAATAAAACATTGAGAAATTCGAAAAACCTGAATGATACACAACGAAGCATAAATAAAACATTTAAATTCCAAGACAAAACCACTTATTGGACAAAAATCTTTTATTATTGATAATCGGGTCATATACAATCGATATACATATACATTTCGGCTTATTTGGATTTTTAGTGTACTATTCTTTATGAATTTACAACTTAGTTGGCATCTATAAACAGAAGTCTAAATTTCAAGACAATTGGTCTTGTTCCTGTTTTGACTAACATTATACGTCACTCAATGACGAAATGTGACAAAAATGTAATATATGTTACCAAAAGAGATTTTTTAAGGTAAAAAAATAAAATTTTTAATTGACTATACAAAAACAACGTATAAATATATAAAGGTTTGCGAAAGCATGGCAAGCATGTCGGCAAGCCAAATTTAAAAATGGTATATGGTAATTAATGACAGAAGTAAACTGCAATCTTGCAAATCTTGTTGAATTCAACTAATTTTCTTACGCTATCAGCGATTAATATCCAATCAACAGCTGCAGCTAAATAAAAATAAATTTTCTGTCGACAGTTTTGAAATTACTTTTCTAATTTTTGAAATATTGTTAATAAAGAGATGGGAAGGCGAGACAAAACATGAAAAAATAGGCACGAATTTTGGCCCGAATTTTGGCCTGAATTTCAGCTCAAAAATCTGCAAAAAAAAAAAGAAAACCTTCCTTACTATAAAGGATTTTTCGCGTTGTTGCCAAATGAGCTCCAGCGGCAAAGCTCCCTACGCTCACTTTTTTGCTTTCATAAAAAAGAAATTGAAAGGCGATACAAAATATGAAAAAAAACAGGAAACAATTTTTTTCGGAATCAGCAAAATTAGGGCCCAAATTAGGCAGGATTTTTGGACAGAATTTTTAGCGGAGTTAGAAAAAAATAAATTTTCCTTACTATAGAGAGTTTTTCGCGTTACTGCCAAATTAGCTCTAGCTGGAAAAAGTAGTCTCAGATGACTTTCATTAAATATAAATTTAGTTCTTCAGAAATAAAATATTTTCTCTTTCTCAATGAATAAAAATTGCAATTTAATAGATTTAAGTTATGTGATTTCATTTATAAAAACTCCAAATGGCAGATGATTTATTTAGACTAATGAGCCAAAAAATTTTATCAGCGAAGTGTATAGCTCAGATGGTTCTTATTGTAAATCTTTAGAATGAAATGAATTTCGTAAAATGATGTTTTTTAGTAATGGAGGCTCTTAAAACTGTCTCCACCATGAGTTTCTAACTCTATGAATTCGTACAACGTTTTAGTAACCGCAATTTCTTATTAATCTACTTTACAGATTAGCACATTGTATATTTAGAAGAAGGCGTTTAGGACTTGAAAGCTGGATTTAAAACATCATAGAACTTTAATGAGTATTCAAGAGCTTTTAAAAGATTTTAAAAAGAATATGCATGCGTAAATGCGGGAATTTAAAAAGGTAAATTTTATTTGAGGTTAGATAAATTATTAATTCCACATTAATAAATAAAGAATGCCTGAACCATATTTTATACTTAGCATTATAGTGCAACGTTACCAGGCCAATTCTATATTTGGAGCTCGTTGGGAAGCCTTGAAACCTAACAAAAAAATAAACTGATGGTTTTATAATACACTTGTATAAAATGTCTTCGCTACCAACAAAAAGTTTAGTTGAAAATAAACAAGTTAGAATAATTACGGATGACCTTTATGAAGAAAAAAAAACAATCACGTCAGCAGCAGAGAAAACAGCAAAGAAACAAAAACAAAGTTTCAGAACCACAAATCTACATAAAAATTATCCAAACAAACAATTATTTACAAGAAGATCTTTGGAAGACATCTCTACTACACGGTCACCACGATCTAGTGATTCACGATGCTCTCATTCACGACCATCAGATTTAGTACGATCAACTACCCCAACATCGTCTTGTGATAGAAATTGCAGATCACTGAAAATTGGAGCGTATTTAAGCATCGAGGAATTTTGCTCTTTATCTAACAACACACCCAAATCGTTCAAATATGTAACAGATGGTTATAAGGTAATACGCTCGTGTAATCTTCCCAGTACAAAGATAAACTTGGGAAACATTCCTATATCTGTGCTAGAGAAAAAATATAAAGTGTTTCTCAATTTAATTCTCCTTCAAAATACAGAAAGAAACGTAAAATATTCGTTCGAAACCAACACCTACAAAAGCTTCCAAAGTGTATGGCTCAACACAGATTCTGAAGTTATCAACGATGACGCAATGCGATTGATACTTCAGGCAGCTAAAAAATCAGAAAAATTGCTTTTTCAGAATCTTTTCGGCGACAAAATATTTTTGCGCAAACAATGTCCTGATAATAAGTTTAGACTTGATGGGGAGGCAGATTTTTTGAGCTCTGGAAAAGACAGATTGAATAACTGTCACGAGAATGTCGTGTTGTTCAAGTGTTGCTTGGAAAAGATCCCAACACAGTACGTGTTTGAGCTGTTCTTGAAAGCAGTTGTATTTGATCAAACTACGGCATTCCTGGTGGTATTTCATACTATCGAACCCTCAGTTGCTTTGTATGAATTTAAATTTAAAATCGAGTTGTTGAGAGATTATTTGCGACTTCCAACGCTAAATGCTGTGTACGAAAAGTTCTTTAAACACGGTTATACACATGCAGACTGCAAAATTTTATTCTCAGCATAAAAAATAAAGTAAATAAACATACACATACTTGCAAATTAAACTTAGGATTACAAAAAAAAATAGGTTGTTTATTCTCACGTAGGGATGAAGAATGCAGTGAATGAGCAATGTTTATTCGTATTTTAAGGACTTTATTATAAAACACTTCACAATTTTTTGATTCATTTTATTTTTTAGGATTAGTAACTTAAATAGCCTTAAGATATAGTTTTCTATGTTCTTTTCTCAGCATCTTACTCCAACAATTATCTCTATAGCAAAACATTTGTGTAATGCAACTTTGTACCTGTATTTCAACAAACTAAACCAATCGGCTTTCTTTCCACTTGTTATTTCAGTTATAAAGTAGAGATTATTTCATTATCCCGTTAATTATATTAATTATAAAGATTTTGATTGGTTCGTTATTACAAACATACCACATTATACGTTTTTGGTTGGTAGTAAATATTTGTTAAAGCCATCATTATTATAAATCTAAGCTAAATGTCTTTGGATTAGAGTGACTGGACTATATAGTAATACACCAAAAAATCTGTTTATCTGTTTGTATCTATCTGCATTTTCATTGGTTGTTTTGTATTTAATTGACGTTTTTAAACAATGGGAAAATCCGCAATAACAAATAATAGGAAAATCTTAAAAATAAAATTTTCATCAACACAATATACGGCTATAACTCATTTTGCAAGGTGTCGAACTACGGATCGAAAGGTTACGAGTTCGGCTCCCATCTCTGGCGAAATTTTATTTTTCATGTTATCTTTGAGTTTTTGAGCAAAATTTATAATATCAGGAAATATTTGCTATATATATATTAAAATCCAATCTATTATATTTTAATCCTGTTTTATATATATATTTATATGTATTATATATAATACAGCTAAAAAGTAAAACATACGCATGAAATAACTTTCTTACTATGTGCACCAATTAGTCTAATCTTCAAAATAACTTGGCCTACTACGCACGATGTGTAAGGGTATGGTTAAGGGAACGAAAAATCTTTCTTTAATACAAAATTATTGATTGTAAATTATCGTTTTGGGATCCAAGCCCGAAGGGTGGATCGAGATTCAAAGAGCGAACCTTGATGCCGGCTTACCGGCTAGTCTTTATAATAATAGCCTTAAATTACTAATTTTTATAATTATTTTACGGGTTTAATACGGTATTTTACACGTTATTTAATCAAATATTTCCATTGGCTGCCTCTATGCCAATTGCCATCGAAAGAAAAAAAACAACTAAAAACCAAGTTAATTATTAAAAGATTAGTTAAAAATTAAGTAGTAATATAATGCTGTTGCTAAACAATATGGAGAAAACAACGACGAAACTAAATTTAAAATTTCAGCCAAGACAGCACATTTATAAATAGATTATTATTTCTTCCTGAGGGCAACAGTCTTGGCTGATCCTGGTAAAAAAAATAAATAAATAAAATGAAACGTACTGTTGATATTTTAAGTATTCTACCTAGTAAGCTTTTTATCAAATATCAAATGGGCGCTATTTTATTTGAAAAATGCAGTGGCGGATAATAAAACTATGCTTTAGTTAAAGACGACATTTTATACACGCAATGAGATTAACCTCATAGAGATTCATTGTAAATTTTTCATTTTCTATGATTTTCTATATCCCTTAATAACTAATTTACAATCGATCAGCACGGTTATTTTGTATTTAAATAATTAAGGCTGTTTCACACTTATGCCCTTCATTTCCGCGAAATCTAATTCAAGGTCCCGTCTAAAGTAAAAACTTTGTTATTAGCCAGAGTGAGTATTTTGATGACTTCCCACCATTGCTATTATTTCTATCATTAATATCTTAGAAGTTCCAGACTAGCTTTTTTTTCAGTAAACCTTCTATGTTTTTAGTTCTAACAAGAGGAAAAATGGATTTTTTAAGAAGAAACTTTTAATCATTTTTATTATCTATTAGACGCTTTTCAACTCACGCCATGCCAGGTGAAAACAGTAGGACGGCTTAGAGTTACAGCTAGCAAAGTTATGATAAGTTTAACTAACATCTTTTTTTTTTTCACTAGGTTATGTCTGCCCGATTAATAATCTCAAGTCTAGCTACTGTTTATCTTTTAAGGTTGAACTTAAATTCAGGATAGCGGGAACATAAAGTTAGTAGTGTTAAATTAAATATACCAACTACAGAGAAAGATACACTTAAAATTATCAAGCATCTTTATATCTTATATCATATTTATCCAAGGCACCAGATTCAACAATAATCTTTATATCTAAAATCATATTTCTATATATGTAAGGTTCTAGGTATCTACTACATATTCAGGAAGTTTTGAAGTTTTAAGCAAATTAGCTAACATTACCAAAAATTACAAAGAAATGATCTCTATGTGTCAACAAATTTGATTGAAAAACCCATTAACCCATTAAACCGGTCTAAAAAACTATATAGCAATATTACTACTCATAATTCCCTAGGTTGAAAAAATTGAAAAAAATTGAAAAAACCATCCGTAACCAAAACAATATTTTTTTCATAAAAACAAAAATCTACGCAAATCTCAATCGAGGTTTCATAGAATTTAATACGTAAGACAACGCTGTACAGATTTTATTTATTTGAATTAAATTTAATTAAAATCTAAAGTTTTAATTATATTTTTCAAATTTGGCTATCTAACTTTATTGTTTCTCAAGAATCTTGAGCACGCCTACCTTACTTTCATATGCAAATATTATACAGGGCAGTATATATTTTGAATGTTTCCTAAACACGGATGATTGAAGTTTTCTGTTTCAGAATAAGGGCGTTTTGCGCACAGCTGGTAAAAACTTAAAATTAATTTATGCAAAGATAAATGCGAATTGATTCTTTTCTCAAACAGGTAAAAATTTAATATATATGTATATATATATATTATGAAAAAACGAGGGCATATTTCATTTTTACTATTATAAGCTAATGATAGATTATTATAAACATTAAATTTTTAAAATATCGAGTGCATTGATATCAAGGAAAGGTGGAGCTGCATGAGTGTAGCGAACTTTAAAGTTTATAATCTGCATTGCATGTTTTTGTTTCCGCAGGAGAGTTTGCAATTTCGTTTTATGAGGCGTGCCCGCGCAATACAGGCATGATCTATGTATAAACGTATGAAAGCAACATACAGTTAGGTGAGATCTTTTTCATTATGAATATCTCTTGTCCGATATAAATTGCCAATACTTGTAGATACTTTTTTTTTAACAAAACCTAATTGATTTTTCCAACTAAGGTTCTCATCAATTAAAACTCCAATTTTGTTATAGACTCTCCATAAAGTTTAATGTTGTCCATAGTCAAAGTTTGTAATTTTTCTGGAATAAAACGGAAGGAGGGTGAAATAGCGACCGTTTATTTTTAATATTTAACGATAATTTATTTGCTTTAAAGTATTTATTTTGTTTAAACCGTTATTCATACCTGAGAAAAGTGTTCCAATATTTTTATTATAGAGAAAGAGAATTGTATCATGACGTTTTTTAATAATTTCGATGCTTCAAACAAATCATTAACATAAATAAGAAGTAAAAGTGGACCTAAAACAGATCATTGGGGGAGTCCACAAGTAACAGACAAACATTTAATGGTTTGTCACTAAAAACATATTGTTTGCGATTATATAAGATAGAAGTGTAGCCACCGTAGAATAACACCTTTAACTCCATAGTTTTTAAGTTTTTTAGGAAGAACTTTGTGTTTTGCTTTATCAAAAGCTTAAAAAGATTAATAAATACACCGAATGTAAACTCTCCTTTTCCAAATGAATTTATAACGGCACGAGAAAGTTGTAAAATGCTCTGTTGAGTTATTCCTTTGAAACCCAAATTGTTTTTCTTAAATTAGATTGTTAGTTAATAAACGCTCAAACACCATAAATAATAGGCATCCTGCATTAAATCCTAAATAATAGCAAAATAAAATTTGGAATGATAAAATTTTTATCAGTAGCTAAAATAAAACTTCAATAAAAATTTTCAAGTCCACAACTTTAATAAAGAAAACCTTTTCATAAGCTATTCAGAATATATAAGAATATGTAAACTCTTTGAATCTGAAATTCCTGAGAAAGTTTGAAATCATAAATCCAAATGCATCGTAGCTGCAAAAGCTAGTCAGATGAATATAATCAGTTATAATTTCCATCTAAAGTCAGTATAACGCATTATCATTAATTTCACTTTGGCCATAATCGATATAACGACCCTTCACACCAAAAAAACCCATTTGAGAACCTAAAGTATACAATGGTTTTAAATCAAAAGTTAGTTTTTACAATTTACAACTTTTATATTTTACGCTCCAAATCCTTTTCAAGTCTTTTTTTTATATACATACTATTCTTGCCATACTCTCCTTTATCACGGTTTATACTGGTCATTTTATAGCAAAAAAAAAAAAAAAAAAAGATTAAGTAAGTTTTAATCAAAACTTTTTAAAAATGAATACGAAATTTGATATCCGAACATTTTTTGTTTGAACATGGAATAATTTAATAATGAAAGGCGTGCGTTATTTGTAATATGTAACGAAAATCTTTTAAAACTTTTTCGATTTCGCATTTTTTTTTTTTGAGCATTTTATTTGAACCAATAATTTTTTAAAAGATGGCCGCCTGAGCTACTATTTACCATTCCTGTAAATAGTAGCTCTACTGAAAATTTTAAACGTATGCAAATAACTACAGAACTCTACCAGGGTTAAATAAAAAAATAGTAACATGGTGACTTTAAAAAAAAGTATTTTTTGAGTAAAATATCAAGCGAATCAAAGCCTAAACGAAAGTTATAATGTTTATCAAAATATTTATATCTAATTAAAAGCCTTAATCCTTTACCGAGGTTTCGTTTGAAATCAATATACAATGCTGGAATGAGGTTTGGTTAGCTGAGCACGGTTTGTGGAAGTTTCCACTTTGAAATAAATCTGCGCAACCAAAATCAGCATAAATTATTCATTATACGTTTAAGAATATTTTCTTTTCAATATTCAGATCATTCAGAGTGAAATTGTATTTAAGAAACAACTATTTCCTTGCAAGTATTAGAACTAGTGCAAATAATTTCCATCCGATGCAGCATGGAGGTTATTGAGAGCATGGCAATTTTCAATGATGAAAAAGTGCTGGCAAATAAAAAAGTCGAGATTGAAAACACTGTTAGCAACAGGCTATCGCCATCTCGAACAGATTTGATTTCAGATCTAATCGAGCACGTGAATGGAAACGGAACTCACGAAGGGTCAGATATACCTAAGTCAGTAAAAAAATCTTTACCTTCAAACACAAAACAACCAATTTCAAAACCTAAAGGATCAGTGAGTTTCAAATCTGTGAGAAAGTTTTCTAACCAGCGACCAAACACTCCAAAGATTGTGCAAAGAGATTCTACGATCAGATCAGTCACAACAAAAGTGATTGACAGAGACGAAATGTTGCGTACTCCAACTACACCTAGAAAGAGTACGCACATACACATCGAGGATGTTTGCGGAGTGGAAGATAGTGTACCAATATCTTGTAGATTTGCTGCAAAGGGATTTAAAGTCGTAAGTTCATCTGTTATATCTGGAAAAGCTACTCTTAATAACACGGATTTGGGCGAAATCGAAAACTTATTCAAATCTCTTCTTAATTTGAATATTATTCAAAACATAAACAAAAACGTTAAATACGCTTCTGACAAAAATATTTATCAAAGCCTTCATAGCATCTGGATGGGAACTAATGCAGATATTGATTTCAGCGACGGCATACTCAAACTGGTAATCTCTGCTGCAAAGGAATCTGAACGAATACTTGATTTGTATTTGCTAGGTGATCTGGTGTTTCTACAAAAAAGATACTCTGAAAATAAATTGAACTTGGATGGTGAGATTGATTTCATCAGCTGTGGAACAGATCGTTTCAACAATCCTCATGAAAACGTCGTCTTGTTCAAATGTTGTCACGATAAAGTTCCCTCACAATATGTATTGGAATTATTTCTTGCTGCTGTTGTATCAAATCAATCTACGGTGTATATGTTAGTGTTTCATACAAATGACTCGTCAGTGGCATTATATGAATTCAAGTTTAAAATCGAAAAGTTGAGAAATTACATGCGACTTCCAACTTTAAATGCTATACACGAAAACTTTTTTAAGAATGGGTACACACACCCAGATTGCAAAATTAACTTTTCAGCTTACTAAACTCATAAAAAATAACATTTGTTTTAAGAAAAAACATTTGTTAAACATTTTTAAAAAACATTTTTAAAAACATTTGTTTTTGATTTTTATATTATTAAGCGTTGAAATAGAATAAAATAATAATAAATAATAAAGGCCATTTTAATTTTGGCGAATGATGTTCAGACCAAAAATAAAAATTTTAAAAAGCAATGATTTTATCGGATTAAAGGAAAAAAGGAAACTCAATAGCGTCTAAAAATTTTCCTAAATTTATATAATCGTTGAAAATTTATTTGTAAATCTAAATTGAATTTATTCTGTACTTTATAAACATCGTTCTGTTCACAATTAAAATTTAATGCTTGGATAAATGTAAGAAATATAAAATAATAAATATAAATACATCTGCACTAATATAAGCAATATCGAATATATTTTTAAAAATGAGTCAAAAAAATTCTATGAATAAATATGAATTCCAATATCGGTTAAATTGGTCAAAGAAAGTATTTAGCTTTTTTATGATTAAGAGATAGAAGAGCATCTCACAATGAAAATATCTCCAAGGTGCTAGAGAATTTCATCAAACGATGATAACATTGTGAACTATAGAAACATTACTACGATATGAACATCGTTTATCAAAAATTCAAAACTTTTTTTACGTAAATCATCCAGTTCTTGAGATAATTTACAAGAAAGATGCTCTCGTTAAATCAAATATTTGGGAATTTTAATGCTTAACGAGAAAAAAAGTGACCATGTTCAACACTTACCGTCGCTATATCAATTACCAACTATAGTAGTCTTAATGTTTAATAAAATATACTACAAAGATCTTTTTTACCATGCAAATTAAAGGGAATTTCGTGTTTGTCATGAGAACTTCAAATAAATTAGATTTAGATCTGAAAATAATCTAATTAAATATATATAACCTTGCTCTGCTTGTTGTGGTAACCTAGGTGATAGAGTCTATTTAAAGGTTGAAAAGATGGTTAAACAAAACCATCGTTGCATACACATTGCAAAACAGCTAATAACAAAACCCCAATTTAACAACGCATGTGAAGTAATTGGTCTGTTTTCGACAAGAAAAATATGTCTTTTGTCCCCTTTGTGATCGCCCGCGAGTTAAAAATAAATAGCTGATAATCGGGTGGTGTCGTTAAGCAAATTAATATTAGTTGAGTTTCCGCTTAGATAGAAAGAGTATGAATCAGGTGTAGTATTTAAATAGTGAGTAAGTAAGTCAATAAGTAAGTAAGTAAGTAAGTAAGTAAGTAAGTAAGTAAGTAAGAAAGTAAGTAAGTAAGTAAGTAAGTAAGTAAGT
>JAUZNK010003007.1:0-11143 GCA_035046665.1 Euphysa ruthae | reverse complement strand
TATATATTTTTTTTTTCCCCTCATATATGACCTTGATATGAATCCTCAAAACCACATGTTATACTTAGGATTAATTAATAGACAGTGACTAAACCTTTTCCCTGAATCCATGTTGATGTTTATAATAAATCTAATAGTAAAGTTAGTGGACTATTAAGTTTGAGTCAATTTAAGCTAGAATTGCTTTAAATAAATACACATTTTATCAGTTATTATATTGTCTATTTATTTAAATGGTTTGTCATGAGAAAGGTATTAATTTAAACATCAGCTTTCAACAGAACATTGAAAACAGCATATATATTATATTGAATTAAATAAAATCTTCACTAATAGATGAATTATTTCACAAAAAAGTAGCGTTAAATCAAATGAGCATCAAAGCAGTAACAATAATATTCTATTTATTTTCCAGGAAAAAAATACATGCAAATTACATTGTGGTTAGAACATATATTTATTGAAATAGCCTTCCAAACAAATTAAAGATGCCTCTTTAACAGCAGTTTATAAAACAAACATTGGAAGTAAAAGCTTTTAGTTTATCCGCAACTATTATTTTATAACTTATTAGTATATATTATTTACAAGAAAAAATTTGTTTGACCTTATTGGTTTTTTTGGAAAACATGTTAAAAGTCCTATTTTCAATTCTCTAGAAACCCAAAAATTGCTAATGCAGCAAATGTTTTTGTTTATAGAAAAAATAGTAGTGACGGCTGATTTGGTTATTAGAAATTCTTAAAAATCTGGCTTGAAGAAGTAAATTCATTCTAAACAAATTATTTATCTACTAAATTATGATCTAAGATGCAAAAATTAACCTACCTAGAATCAAACCACATAAAATTATATGCTATCTTGTAGCATTTTTGCAAAAAAAATAAAACAATGAACAGCAACAAATCTGACTGTCGAGGTGCTTTCCTCATGTCTTTTAGAAGAAATGCACAAAACAATGTTGATAGAAAATCTTACCCCACTCATTTTCATTGAAAACAAACTTTTGAGCAAGAATTTTAAATTGAAAAAAACCGAAAACAAAAATTCGAAGTTATTAATAATTACTCTAGTTATTTTTCTTTTTTCTTTAAGAAAATTAATCAGATCATTGCAGAATAATAATAATAAAAAAAGCATAATAAATTTAAACTAATAAATGAGACTCTTACATAGCATTCCAGATATATAGAAGGATATTCTATTTGCTCCATTGTTTTATAAGATAAAAAACCGCCAAGGCTACCACTCAGTGGCTTCTATTAACTAGTTTGTCTTTTATATTGCATCTTGTTTTATTTTTTCCATTAATTTTTCTATTGATTTTTTATCGCAGATGTAAATAATAAAAGTTCTAGTTTTTGTTTTAAAGAAAATAAATAAACTAGAATAAATAGCAGATTTTCTTGTTTTTAAAACATCAAATTCTTCTATTAGAGAAACTGAAAATAAGAAAAAAAAGCATGCGATAGAATATTTTATTAAAGTGTTTCATAATAAAACTGTTTAAGCTATTTTCAAAGCAGAATAGCAACAATAACTTTTCAAAGAAATTAGCAAAAAAAAGTGGTGAATTCATTCCCTTTCAATCAACATTTAAACCTTGCTTGATACTCTAAGCTATTTGGTGACATATAAAACTACCCCTCTTGCTGAGAAATATTTTTTTGCATACATCTGTTATGAAATTTCCTACTTGAAATATTGCAATTAATAAAGTGATTTTATTTAAGGGTTTGTAACAAGCGGTTCATACTTGTAAAATACATTTTTTTTTTCTCACTTATAAATTACTTTCATTTAGATTTTTTCATTTTATTCCAACAGGTTCAAATGTTCAATGTTCAAAGGTTGGATTTTTACACAAAATCACAAAGTTTCACAGAAATTTGGTAAATATGGGAATTAACACATTTAACTGAAAGAAGTAAAAAAGTTCTTTGGATGAATGAACAGAATAAGTCATAGCTCAAAAGTTCCTAAGTGCGAGACAATATTCAACCACAATTTTGTAATGAAGAAAAACCCTTAAATTACGTAAACTTGTATTAGATTTGTTTTGGCCAGCGTAAAGAATTTGTTTTTAGAAAAAGAATTACTAAACAGTACAAAGAATTTTATTATAACAGTTTGTAAAACTAAAACTAAACCAAACTTAAACTGTTAGGTTAATTATATTAATTTTCACTGATTGTAAAGGCTGCACAGATGTTAGCACATCTAAACAGGTCAGTATTTCAACAATAATTTTTTTGAATCCAAGTCATTTATTAACATTTCGAAGATTATTTTCATGAACTCACATTTTCTGTCTCGTTCACTCTTTAAATAATGCTGTGTTTCTTTGCATTCATTTGCGAAGTTTGTCAGAAGAACATTAAAATTTTATTTTCCCTTACAGTAAATTTTTTTAAATTTAAATTGTTAATTGTTAATTGTTTATTCATGAAAAAAAATTTTACGGTTTTTTTACGTTATTTTTATGTTTCGTATTATTAATTTATCATTTATTGAATATATTTCAGCAAAAATTAATTTTTATATATAATATGTATTTTATAACATAATTAATATTTATACACCCTAATTAAATGAATAAACAAAATTTTATCTAATTTATGTTAATAACACCTAAAGGTTTGAAATTTTGAACTCAGTTGATCAATTTATTTCCGAATGTTATGAAAAAACATGTTATCACTTAAAACAAAATTTGAAAAAGAAATTTTACCGTTACAGGCATGTTGCTAGGAAGCAAGAAAATTTTCAAAAAACTAGTTGTAAAATTACCTGTCTAAAGAAAGATATTAAGCAAGTTTTTAATATATTCTCCAGACTCAAATGCTATTATGATGCAAAACAGGGTCTTGAAATTATAATATTTAAATTTGTTTAGTGAATATTATAAGGGGATTACTGGTAAGATAAAAGCCATTATAAAAAGTTTAATTAAAGAACATTGCAAGTTATAATAAAAAAATAAAAAATCTCTTAATTTTTGTAGTAAAAATAAGTGGCCAAACTTGTTAAAATAATATGGTATGATTTGATTCTATATTAGTTAACAATAACAAATGCTTTTCAAAGAGTTTTATCTACTAAACACACAGCTTGATTGGTTACAAGAAATACATCAGCCATGTGCACTGATTTCTTTTTTTCAAATAAATAATTGCAATGTAAGGTTTATTACAAGAAATTTTCAAAAAATTTTGAAGTTTTAAAGTTTGAAATGATAAATGCTTTCATAATTTATTTTTAAAAAGCATGAATATTTTTTGACAGGTTTATAAAGGTTTTTAAGATAATCAGGATTGTGAAGAAAATTCTAAACAATTTATTTTTCTAAACCAAAAATAAAAAATCAAAATAAAAAGAAAACAGTAGCTTCGGGAAAGAATGTTCCGAAATTGATTTTTGATCCGTTTACCAAATAATAAAAAAAACTGAAAAAATAAAGAACAAAAAAGTTCATATATGAGTATTTTACAAAGTGCAAGTCATAATCTGATGAGCAAAAACGATAAATCTTGAGGTAAGCGAGACGCATAGACAAAGACAATAAAATATCTAGTACTAAATATTTACTTCAGTCTTAATTCTAACAATCCTCAAACTAAAGTATAAAAAACAACTTAGTACTGACTATATTTCTTTAAAAAAATTTTACAGCGAATGCAGTAAGTAGAACAGTCAAATTTAGAATGAAAAAAAGAAACAAAACTTAAACAAAAACAAACATTAAAAAAATACAGATAGTAAAAAAAAAAAAAAACCTTACCATATTGGTGCGCATATTTGCAAATAACAAAAAAAAAAAATAAATTTCATAGATTAAAGGAAGAGAAAAATGTTTTCAGATAAAATAAATTCAAAACAGCTAATTTATAAATTATTTATCTAAATCATACTATTATCATTATTTTTATTCTTATTATTCTTCTTATTATTATTCTTATACTATTGTGTGTGTGGGAATAAAAAATGCTCTCAAAGATTCGCACATTTCCTAGAAAAACATATACCACAAAATATTAAGTTTCCAGGGGTTTAATTTGCAGAATAAAATTTAGTGGAGAGAAATTATTAGGGAGTGGGTTATCTTATAGGACGACTGAATAATTAAAATTACATTCAAAAAACAAAATTGATTATTAATATCTCATCCTATACAATGCATACATCAAGATAAAAGGTAAAAAGGAGGAAGGTTTTCTATACCCAAGGCTTATAAAAACTAATATTTATTGAAATGGGTTAAGTAGAAGTAGTAGCTTAACTGATCATTTACGGCATTTAGAGTTTAGAGCTATTTAATAAATGATAAAAATATATACTAAAATTATTTTTTAATCATCAAAAGTTTGACTAGAAAAGCAACAAAACTTAGCCAAAGGGTTTACCTTCATATTTCATCATTTTTTATTATAACATTGTTTCACATAGTTGTTTCCATGAACATGTTAGAAACAAGAGGTAACAAATATTAAAAAAAAAACATTACCCTAATTATGCAAATTGCACCACATATTTTAAAATTATAATTAAATAATTACTCATTTAATTAAGGAGCCAAAAGCAGGTTCTAGTACTCAAAACTACAAGTTCTTCACGATGCTGATAAATATTTACTCAAAGGTAAAAAATAGGCTGTGAATAAAAAGTCACAAAATCAAATGAAGGATGTAAATACCAAAAAAACTATTATTAACTCTTAACACTCCCTAGCCGACATAATATTAGGTTGGCAGGAAATCATAACTAAATGCCCGAGACATACTATGCCAAGTGGCTTATGGGCAAAAGTTTCTTAATATTACCTTCCTGTATATTTCATCTCGTGTTATTACATTCCTGACCTAATTACCATCCTTTTAGTTTGGTTTGTTGATAAAAAAAAAATTATATACCAGGTATGAATTACTTTATACCGTGAATCTTTATTTGAAACATCTGGCATAAAAAAGTTAGTATCGTACAACCGATTCAAGCTTATTGATAAGTTTGTACACCTTGTTTATAATTCTACCTTGCCACCTATATGGGAATATCAAAATGCAAAGTTTATTGAGTACTAAACTCCTGACCAGTAAATTCCACTAATGGCATAAAAAGCCTGGGAATTAATTGTGAATTAAAACTTACACCTTGTAGGTCAAAACTGATAAACAGTCTAAATCCTGAGTAAAACTATGCTGCAGCAAAAGTGCTTATGATGCTGATGGACGGTTAACTAACCGAAGGTTATCACACTGATACTTGGTACTTGAATTTTTCAAGTCAACTTTCAAATTATTCTTGAGCAAAAATACTGACACTCTTTGTAAAGATAAAGGTTTATGGATTGAACATTATTTGTGTATAAATGGAAAAAAAAAAAGATTTGAGGTGGTATACCTAAAAATATTATTCCAGCTATCAAATGCTGACATCATATAAGGTGGAACGTAAATGCGTAAATAAATGGTCTCAGAAAGCACCTAATTTTTTGCTAAATCAAGTTGTATTCAATGCACAAATTACATCTGTCAAGAAAGGTAACATATTGAATCCATTGAATTTTCGAATAAATATGATATTGCAAGTGTGTTAGCTTGGCATTAGACAACCCCTTGAGATTGTTTGGCCGTCACTTTCAAAGCCATGTACCAGAAACCGAATTGAAAAAATTCCTTCCAGAAATTGTGTAGTTTGAGCCAATCACAGAAAATACTGTCATGGTTTATGTGTATTTAATGTGATGCCAAACTTTGCCCCACACAGTGTTTCTGAAATTATCACACGCTAAGTTTATTAAATAAACTCTTTGAATTATATTTAATGACTACATATTTTTGTTGAACCCAAAATAATAGCATGTATCATAAAATTATTATGTGTATTTTCTCTGAAAATCATTGAACATTTAAGACCTACCACGTCAAAATTTAATGGCCATTAAGAATTTAATGGCCATTAAGCACATGTCCTTGCTAAGATTTGAAACAGTTACAAAGTTTGTATAATAAAAAAAATTGTAAATAATATTTCCAAGGGAATATACAAGTATAAAGTACAACACTATCTTTTTAAAAAACAGTTTAAAATTTTAAAATTTTGGTTTAAAACATGTTTCATGGATCAACCCAAATTTTCAACAAAAATTAAAACAACTAACCTTAACTTAAATTGGTTGAAAATTTTGATTCATCCATGAAACAAAATTATATTATAAATCAAAAAAAAAAATTATATTATTTATAATTAATTAATTAAATAATTAATACAATACAATTCACAATTTCATGGCATGAGAATAACTGAAAATAAAAATTTGGAAATAAAAACATTAAAGAAGATTATAAATATTTGTCACTTCTTACAGTCAAAATTTAACTGTTTAAAATTGAATCTAACTATGTAACATCTTTTAATTAATACTGATAATTTTAAAGTTCTTAAAGATAATTTTAAAGTTTAAAATACAATTTCAGTAAAAATGATGATTTAAGACATAAATTGTTTGATTTGCAATTTGGCAGGTTAAACTTTTTTTATAACAATAATACATAGTTAACAAAACAATTTCTCGTTTGGCTTTTAGCAATTACGTCAAATTTCACTGAACCAGCAAGTTACTTTCGCAAAACTTATTTTAATATTTTAATAATATTTATAGTAATACGTAAAATATAAAAAGATAATTAACTAAAAACTTGGTCATTAATACAGGGCTTTCATTTTACGCCATCTTTATGTTATGTTTATGCTGTGATCATAATGCGCATTCATCAGTCAAAAAACTTCCGGAATATTGCAACCTACTTCAGCTGAATTTATAATTTTTTAAATCGCAAAAATGATAACAAACCTAAATGAGTACGAACTTGTCGCTTTCATGCCTTAGATCCAGCAGAGAAAAAAATTATTTTTTTAATTTCTAAGTTGTAAGTCTATTAACCAAAAGATAAACTTAAAGTTGAATATACCAAGGGCGGTGTGTCCATATTTTTATTTTTGTTTAATAAGGTGTCCTAATGGCGCATAAGTCTCATAAAATCTTGTACATGTAGTGTACGAATTGCTAATTGCTACTTGAATTTAGCTTTTTGCTTCTTAAACAATTTTTACAGTGATGGCAGTCTAAATTCTTAAAAATCGACATCGGATTATTTTGGATTAAATCAAAACAAAACATTAGACAGCTTCAGCTATCAATGGTCGAGGTGTATAAAACAATAAACCAACTGAGTCCAAAATTGCTTGGAAATATTTTTGATCGTAAGATTACGCCTTGTGATCTTTGGACTTTGTACGTTGTTAAACTCCCAGTTGCTCATAATGTTACTTATGACACAACTCCCTGCAATTTAAAGCTAATTTACTTTGGAAAACCCTTCCAGATAATATTAAAAACAGTGCAAGAGTTCCCATTTTTAAACAAAAGGGAAAACTCTGGAAAGGGAGTTGCACATGCTCTTGTTATAAATAGTTCTTTTTAATTTTAAAATTTTAATGCCTCCTTGTTTTATTTTGTTTATTATATTTTTTGCATTACTACCTTTATTTTATTCAAAAAAAAAAAAAAAAAAAATTGTTAGTATATATTAGCCTTGATTTTATAATAATTTTTTTTGTTAATACTTATTACATGCGCTATGATTTAACTAATACTAAGTATAACACTGGATTGAATAGAAAAAATAAAACCCTTTATTTGAAACGTACTGTTGTTAATATATGAAATAACTTACCGCAGTTTTTGTTGATTTTGATCTTGAAAATTTAAGTTTTCGAAGAGAATGTGAAGAACTTTTCTTTTTTACCCCCACAACATTATCCTTCAATAGGTCCCAGTGATGAGATATTTTGGAATAGTGTTGGAATGCATCGACTTCCTCTCGTTCAGATACTTTTGATGGCATTTCACAAGGGTTTGGATAAAAAGGGGCTATTGTATGTTCAAAAGCAATAATTCTTTACAAAAAAAAAGAAAAAGAAAAAGAAAAGATTAAAATGAAATAGCAGAATACAATACTATCCTCTAGCGCAGCCCTGAAAAGGAGATTTAATTTTAAAATTGTTGGTAAAAATAAAAATCTCTAAAAATGTTAATGCGATACTTTGAGTGGAAAATAATATTCCTTTTTTAATGAAATTCAGCATTAAACAAATCCAACTCTGCATGCTTATATGACAATAGCTTTCTAAGGTGTAAATTAAAATGGGACATATACCAAAAAGAATTTAATCATGAATGGTTATCTAGAGATCTTTCATTTTTAAAACAATAAAAGAACAGTTTTCTTTTTATAAACAACACCCCATTGAGCATTGACAGCATCATTAAGTATTTTTTAAAAAAACAGGTCAGTAATCAGGCGTAATTAAAAATTGGTTTGCTAATTATCAAAGATAAGCATAACAATATTCATAAAACAGAAGCCAACTTATTAAACAACCAAAGTCAAAAGCTCAACAAAATGTGCTAGCTTCATATATATTGATAAATGACCATTCAAAAGATAAAACAGCATTTTAAACACATTTATACCATCACAAATTAAAAGGGAAATGTCTAGCTTATAAGTATCATTAAACAGATAGTTATTAAAACATATAAAAAGGTTAAAACATCTAATCTGTTAAATCATTTACTAATCACAACAACAATCTGCTATGAATGTTATCAGGTTTTCAAACTTATCAATACTTACTTAATATTATAAAAAAGTGCTGAAATGCAGCCTATTACACATTATGCTATAGAATCAAGGCACCAAAAACAAACACACAGACTGGGCCTTATTCAAATTTTAAGCACTATTCAACAACTTTTTTCAATTTTTTAAAGCTACCTTTTTAATGCAAAACAACACAGTGTAGGGTTTTATTAGGAATGCAAAAATCCAGCTCTAACCATTTATAAATTCTGAAAGCAATACATTTTGTTTTTTAGCCTTTTCACCTGATGTGGTCACCTTTTTATTCACCGGATGTAAACCGAAGATGCAAAGAAAAACACCTTTTAAACAACAAACAGTTTAACTTATATCAACATATTAGCACTCCACCACTTTAGAATTGGTTTATGTCAGTCAGGCACTTGTTATATTGTTCTGCTGTTTGCATCCATTAAATATGACAATTGTTATTACGATGGTATCTTATACTTTTTTTTTAAGAAAAAAAAATTATAAATACTTTACTGTAAACTATTGTTTAATTTATCTTCTAAACCCTCGCTTGAGATAAACATCACAAGTCCCAGGCATCAATTAGAAAATCTAAGTGTTTAAGCAAGGCTTCCATGTAATATCTGTTTGTTTGGCTGTGAAGTTGCTATCTAATTTCTGACATAATGAGATCATGAAAAATAAGTAATGAAAAAGTTAACTATTGTCTTTTGATAATACTTGCATTAGGAAAAATTGTTGCTTCCTCTATTGAACATCATAAATGTCCAATATCAGAAAAAATTTCTTGCTTTTATTTGGAACTGGACCTCAATAGCTATTAATACCGGACAATGACTTTTGGTACAAGTTGATATCTACAGGTCCTCCTTATATTATATCTAGATAGCTCAACTGCATAAATTCTGATTTTAAATTTCATTTTGTCTGTTACAGTATGTGTAAAATTCAAATTTCAAGGTAAATAGAAGTTTGATGTTTGAAAAAATATTATTTATTTACATATTATTTATATTTATTTTATAATATTTAAGTGATCAGAAAAAGTTTTTTAAAATTTTAAATCTTTATATCATTTAAAAAAAAAAGTTTATGTTGGAGACAAGTTTGGGCATTTTTTTCCTAAAGTGATTTCTTTTGAATTTGTATTTTAAGTTGCACTTGACAAGAATTCATGCATTCAAGTTTTAAAATGTTCTAAGAAATGTTTAAACGATCATTTTTCGAGTGACTAAGTCTTCGGTTTTGAGCAGATGGCCATAGACTCAAATTTCCCATGTTTTAAAACAAAAAATTTTATAAAACATTGCAATACTCTTAGACTTAAAAAAAAAATACCCATGATGCAGTATATTTCTAATCCTCAATACAAATTTAAAAAATAAGAAAAACTCTTAAAGAACTTTGACGCTGGAATTGCAGAAATAAATAATAAAGCACTGAGGCTTAATCTGGACCTTTAAAAAATAGCTTTTAGTAGAACTTGTAACAGAACAATAAACAAGTACACAACTCCTACACATATATAAACTAAACCAATAATAATTTCTCTCTTAGCATACCCTTTTTTATTTATAGTAAATATAAAATAGAACAAAAATTAATTCTCTAAATAATAGCATTAAACCTTATGATAAAAAAATCATTTAAGCCACAGAATGATATGTTTAAAATTTAATATAGAATAAAAATCAACAAATAAATAAACTGTAAAAACTGAAACTGTTTTTGATGTCATCTGTTCTATTAATTGTTTTTAAACTGGATATATTGATCTTCAGTCAAAACAAAGAAACAACAGCTATCTGACTACTTTTAAAAGCTTGATGCATATTTGTTTAACAACTATCCAACAAAAAAATACAAAGGTATGGATACCAAAATTATTATGCTCAAACACCTCACTTTACCTTTATTCTTTTTATTCCTTATAGCTTTATTCATATATAAATATTCATATTTTTATACATTACAACCTTTCCTCCTTACAAGGTTCTTTCTCCGCAAAAGTCACACAAGTAAAACTTTAATAACTGTAAAGTAATACCTGTATGGGCTACTCAAAACCTCACTTTAAAAATTATATGTATGGCCTAAATATTTTGAGCAAAATTCAATTTTCTTAACTTGCCTCTCGAATAATAAAGTTAATTTTACATAACATAACAGTGTAATACAAATGTTGGTTTTTTTTTTTTAAAAACTCAAATTCTGAGACTGTTAATATCTGCATTTGTAAGTTTTTAATTCCATTTCACACACATGATGAACCAGGTGCTAAAATCATAGTATTTATAGAAATATGAAAAAAATGTCTCTTGGTGGCAAATATTGACACTGGAAGAGTAAAGTGATGAAATAGATTAATGGATACACTAAATTATACCCCCTTATCATAAATCAATCACTAAATCATATCCTCTAATCATACATCATTCACAAAATTGCATCCTCTAATAATATATATA
>JAUZNK010003006.1:0-11144 GCA_035046665.1 Euphysa ruthae | reverse complement strand
TATAACGTTATATATATATAACGAAATGTCAGAATTGTAGCATCTTTCGAGCTATTACTTTGAAAAATACTGTGAATCTATAGAGGTTGTTCTTTGTCCAGTAGCGTTAGAAAAAAGGCAACTTTACACTTCCCAAATAAAGAAGAACAACTAGAAGTTGCTGTCTTTAATTGGTCACCAATATTTCAAGTGGGAAGGAACTCCTTTTCTTTTGAGTGGACGCTGTTTGCCTATTTCTTCCTCTGCATAGCGATTGGTTTCTGCCATCATCCTTTCAATGAATTTGTCTGTAACAAACAACTGAAAGAAATCCACAGGCATTTTTCTGTCCATGTTAAGTTTCAAACCAGGGTGTCTAGTAAAGCTGAATTTCTGGCTGCTACATGTGCGTTTGCTGCTACTGGTTGTTATTGAGGTGGTCTATAAGCCGGTCTACTCCTAGTTCTTGCGAATTTTGAGGGCCTTTCAGGATCACCGACAGGGGCTTCAGATTCCTCATCGTGAGATTCTGACTCTGAACCAGCACAGCTTGAAGAAGAAGACAAAAAACACATGTAAATTGAATCAAAATATTTGTTATCGACTTGATCCTCAATTATCATATTTGCTACTTCAAGTACATTAAACCTTTGATGTGCTATGGGGAAATAAAACCAAATATTAATAGCATATAAAATGATGGGTTTACAGCTGATGGAAGAACTCTACAAAAATTATTTTCTTGTATTTCTTGTAGTTCTAAAATAAGTATTTACTACAAGAAATAAAATTAAATAAAAAATAACGATGTAAACCTGATTTCTTAAATAAATTTATTTAGGTTTTATATACTTTCAAACAAAATATTTAAGTGAAAAAATTACAAATTACACAAAGAAAACTTTAAAATAATAATAAATGTTACCTTTTCTACTCATGATTGCTAACAAGAATGTGTAGATGATTCAAAACAGTTGTCAAAATTAATAATAAAGCCACACTGCAACGAACTCTATTCGAAAGTGTCTACGAGTATACTTACGAGTATATTCGTGGTTTGGTATTGCAAATTAAAATTTTTTCTGCCGAATAACGAGTATACCTGTAGCTCATTTTATTGTTTCAATATTTTAATGCTCAAAGAATATATATCGTTACCGTGGTAATACTTTTGATAGTTTTGAAACATAGCCTTAGCAAATAGAATGGAACCGCCCAAAATAGTCATGGCAGTGAGATCACGCCATGGTCAATTCAGCATGGCAATGAAACAGCAGTTAGCAAAGTAAGGATCAGCAGCGAACGTGTAATGCCTAAAATTTTTAGAAGAAACACTCAAGCTTGGCGAGCATGAAACTTTTTGTATGGAAAACCTGAGTTGGGCTTGAATAAAGTAAAAAAGATTTAAAATTTTTAAAAGTATATATATATATATATATATATATATACTTATATATATAAACACAGAATTGAACTTATACACTTTTAATGCACATATTTTGGAAGTTTTGCTTTAGAAATTTGTTAATTTCCTTGATTAAATAGTTTTAACTTTGTTAAAAAACTCAAAATTAGTATTTTTTCAAAATAGTGATTTCACATTGGTTCAAATTGAATTTTAAAATCTTAAAAAGTGAAACTGCCTTAAATTTATGTCTTAAGTTATAAGCATGCTTATAAACTTAAATTGAGAAATAGATTCACAGCAAAAAAAAATATTTTTAAATTTTTTGACCAAGCTGCTTTTATTAGACAGCGAAATTTTGTTACTAGTCTCGATTGCAAGGAGAAGAAATCTTTCTTCGGTTGCATTGATATAAAAGAGGGAATTAGATCTTTTCGGATGCCTGCAAACCGTTTATTTGTAGTAAACCTCTTTTTAACAATGAAAGAATTCTTCTTGATAATTATACTTTGATTTCTTGTGAGAAGGATATTGTGAACATGTTTAATTTTTTTTACACTAACATAACTAGCACATGCTTTTGAAAACCATGTTGTATACACATGCACCTGTAATTTATGATTGCATAAATACCTCCATTAACAATTGTATCTTCCAGGTCAATTGAAATTGACTGATGTTGTTCCTGTTTATAAAAAAGGGGTTACCACAGATATAGAAAAATGTCTTGATTTGTAGTGACGATTCTAGTTGATTTGTCAAAAGCATACGATTTGCATATCTCACAATCTTCTCCTGGTTAAACTTGCTGCATATGAGTTTTCTCAATATTGTGTGTGACTTATAAAAAGCTACTTCTCTTCCAGGAAACAAAGGGTAAAACTTGGCTCAATGTTCTGTGAGTAGTTAGAAATAACACTAGTTGTTCCTCAAGGCTCCATTCTTGGACCATTTTTATTTAATATTTTTATTAATGTTCTTTTTTATACTTGAATCTGAGATTTGTAAATTTGTTGACGATAACACCTTGTACGCATGTGATAATGTTTTTAATAATACTCAAAACTAGTTATATAATGATATTGGTAGACTCCAAAACTGGTTCCGTAAAAAATTCCATGGTTGTAAACGCAGCAAATGTCCAAATTATGTTTTTAGGTGTTAAAAACCCTATATTTTATTTAATAATTTTGGTGTTGAAATTTTTGCAAAGAAACAAATTATATTAGTAGGAGTCACGATAGATTTTAGATTAAAATTTTCTGAACATATTCAAAATATTTGTATTGAGGCCAATAATAAGAAATCTTGCTTGATTAGAATGAGGAACCAGATGAATGCTAATCAAGCCAGAATAATTGTAATTAGCAATATTCTTGTTAGATTTTTGTTTTGTCCTTTAATTTGGATGTTTTGCAAGAAAACTGACTACCATCTGATTCACCGAGTTCATAAACGTCAACTTAGAGTAATCTATCAGAACCTTGTCTTACCTTTTGATAATTTGTACACTTGGAAAATACAGTCAGTATTCATGCAAAACATCTACAGCTCTTAATGGTTGAATCATTTAATTCAGTTAACAAACTTAATCCAGAATTAACAAGGGAACACTTTTGTATAAAAGATATATTGTTTTCTCTGAGGAATGAGATGGTTTTAGTATTTCCCTCAACTAAACTACTACATATGGAATTAATACACTTCTTCTTAAAACTTTTTTTTCTCTGAAGTACCATTCCGATTGATTTAAAAAATTCTTCCTCTATTTCTTGTTTTAAAAAAATTGGTTAAAGAAGCGAAAGGTTTTTAGATGTAGTTGTTGTATTTGCAAATAGTTTTTCTTGTACCTAAATATATTATATTAAAAAAATTCAGAAAAACAAATTTGTTTGGTTTATATTACCATTTAAATGTATGTTATATGTTTTTCTCACTATGTAATTTTTAACAACATGAAGAAAAGATTATTGATTGATTGAATGACTCAATTTATATTTTAAAAAGTGTTATTTTTATCTAGGTTTCTTAGAATAAAATGGCCAAGAAAAACAACCTTACGCACTTTGATCATATCGACGATGAATGCATAAACTTCTTACCAGTGGATAATGCACTGAAACGTGATATTGAAAATTCTCAAATAGAAAGAGCGTATTCAATGTCTCACCTTTCCAAAAAACCCGAAGGCGTACCAATTATTAACAAATCTTTGTCAGATAGTAACTTATCCAAACACTTCACAAGTATAAACGCTTTGAAAGATAAAATCACAAGTCGATTAACTGGCAAAATTTGTAAAGATTGTTTCTATCAAAGTATTTGTTCTCAACTGAGTCGCTTAGGTATTGTGCGTCCAAGTAATGTAGATGTATTGGAAGATCATCATCATAAAAAAGATGATGATTTGAATGATCATGAGAATGATGAAACTAATGGAATTAGTAAAAAAAAAGGACTTTTGAAAAGTGTGTCTAAAAGATCTGTAAGTAGTTACATTTGTTTTCTTCATTTTTTATTAGTAATAATGTGAAATATTAAACTGGCTTATAGTCCCTTCTCTGTTTTCCTTCTTATATTAGCTTTACCCTCTAATTTGTCTGAGAGTTTGCTTTGTACCTTACTTTTATTCTGTTGAAAATTGTTCATTTATTTAAGATTGTTTTCATGATAAATGTACCTTTTCTGGACCTCAAGTTTTGATAAATCACTTTATTAATGGTTTACTGTAATAGAGTGATATTTTTGTTGAAAGATTGAAAATCTATGAAAGAACAGACAATTATTCAACAATGCATAAAAGAAAAACAAAAAAAATAAGAATAAAAGATAAGGAAATGTAAATTTCCTGTTTGCTTGTATAAATGGCAGGTCTTTATTGGGAACTCAAATACATGAAAGGAGTGTTTATTTAAAAGAAGCCTTTCTATTTTAAAAGAGTCTATTAGCATCATTTTAATTTATTTATTTTAATGAGAAAACATAAAAAATTTTTTAACTATGCTGTAAAACGCCAATAAATTGTTAGATTTTATACTTAGTAATTTATTGTATAATTAAATGTTAAATCAAATATTAATTTATTTATTTAAAATTAATGTGCATATTTTAAATATTAATCATGTAAAATTTTAAGTTATCTGAGATGGGTGTTTTTCAAGAGGGAATTTATATTTTAAAACAAAGGTTTAGGGGGCGTTTGATTAAGGAAGCCTTTATTTAAGTAAATAACACAGTTTTTAACAATTTGTCCCATCTTTTCTTAATTTTATTTCTAAAGGACAGAAATTTGTTAAAAATTAAATTATATTAATTTTATCGTTGCTGTTTACTTACAACCTTTTTATGTAGCTAACAGAAGTCGATTGGCATGAATTGACTAAATTCGCAGAAGGACAATTGTTTGAACCAAATTCAAAAACAGCACAAGAAATAGTGAGTTGAAATTTTGTGAAATATTGATATGGAGTTTATCTATTTAATTTTTATATGTATACTGGGCTGTTTCTGCCTGTTAGAAAGCAGATAAATTCTTATTTTTTCACACTTTTGAATAGGTGATGGTATCAGCACCTTTAATCAGCTAATTATCCAATAGCACTTTGCTCCATTAAAAAAAAAATTAGCTAAGTATTCATTTCACAGTGAATCTTTCCAAAAAATTATTTGTGTATGATTCTGTCACAATACACAGCATTTTTGTTTGTGATTTTAAGGAAGAAGAGTGAAAATTAAAACTATTACTTCATCAATCTGAACCATGACTAGTTTTCCAATTTTTTTTTGATTTCCTACCAATCCAAAAAATTCTATGAAGTCAGTGTGTTTGTCCATAGCATTTTTTTTAGAATTGCTCCTTAGCTTTTTTTTTAAACTTTTTTTTAGGTTCCTTTAGTTAAAAGGGTAAAATAATGACAGTTTTAAACTTTTAGGGAAGTTTTTTAAGTGTTGAGTTGAATATGTCTTTTTTCCGATGGTCAGATAGTTGCTAATGTGGGAGAAATAAGATACAATTTGCAATCTACACTCATTTTATTTTGCATCTATATGTGGTTGACATAATTTTGTACCAACAGGGTGATTGATCCTCTGAGACTTTAAGCAGTTAAATGTCATTTTCAGGTCTGAATGGTCAGGGGAATTGATCATAACTTCCTGGTTGGCAATAAAGCCATTTTAATATCTTTCCAATCTATTCAAATTAAATTGTTGATGTGTATTACACTTGTATTGTGGCTCTATCACATAAAGTGTCTAAAATGAAATTGGTTGTTTCATAGATTCGAGTTATCGAAGAAGGTAGAGACGAGCTTTCTGTAGCATTCAAACTTATGCACAATGTTGATTTTGACTTTGTCGTTGAAGAAGCTGAAAAATGTGTACAGTGCGTGCTTACACAAGGCTGGAAAGTAGTATCTCATTGGGAACTTCCACATTGGCTGCGTGATAATGACTTCTTGTGGCATATGCACCGACCACAACTTCCTTCGTTTAGGGATTGCTTTTGTAGTATGTTTAGGTTAGTATTTTAATTAAAAAAATTTATTATGTCCAAGTAAAAAAACATGGGTTAAGTAGAAATTCCAAATGTGAATAAAAAATGTCAAAAAAATCTTGTGAAAAATGTGGATCAAAAAAGCAAAAAAACTGAAGTATAGTATACTTTTAATAAATGAATACAGCATTTAACAAAATGTGCACTCTTTATAACATCTTAGAAGCCCAAAAGCACCTTGATGTATTTAATTTTAAAAGTAAGATTCATCTGTTAACCTTGTTGATATATTGTTAAAAGAATTTTAAAGTTTATTTTTGTTTGTGTTAATCGTAATTCAAGTTGAACAAAAAGAAAAAGTACTCCCAATAGCTTCAATGAAATTTGCGTATATAGTAAACTTTCTTCCAGTTTGTTGGCTTCCTTCACCAATGATTAATTTGATTCAAAAAATATCATTTTGGCCAGAGAGTATCAGTATGTTCTTTCCTTAACATTTTTTGGGATTGTCCTATTTTTCCACTTAAACCATTTCTATTTCTTACTATTACAGTCATTTTTTTTGAGTGATCTTTTGTTAAATATCTTCTTGTATTATTTTTTTTTTCTCAGTTTAATTCTCAGGTTAAGATATAAAAATGAGGAATTTTTTTTAAAATTGTGTGGTATTTTAAAGATATTTTTTGTACAATTAACTAGGAATTTTATTATCTGAAATTATTATTTGAAAGCATTCGGTGATTCTTAATTAATTAATTAAGTTATTAATTGTTTTTGCTCTTATATAATGTGAAATTAATATAATTCTGTCTTTCCAGTATTATTATGTCCTTATATAGTATTTTTCAATTGAAATTTGATTGGTTATCAGATAATAAAATGGAAATTCCCTGAATCCTTAACTCGGATTATATGTTTTTGAACTTGTGAAAATACTATTTTCAGAATTTATTCATCCATATTAATCTTTAATTTCAAAATAACTTTGTGTTTCTATCCTTAGGATTCATACAGAAACAGGTAACATCTGGACACATTTTGTCGGTCTTCTGATGGTCATAATAGCCATGCTGTGCATCTATGTCACACCCAGCTATTATTTTGGTGATTTTCCCAAAGGGTTTGAAGAATATCTGGTGTTCTCTGCTTTCTTCATTGGAGCAACTACATGTCTTATGTTTTCCTGGCTTTATCATACCTGCTCTTGTCATTCAAAGAAGACATCAAGTTTGTTTAGCAAGTAAGGTAGTTCAATAGCACTACATGGTTATTGGGATTGTAATGATGTAGCTTAATGGTTTAAAAATTTCTTTAGAGTGTGTTATGTCTTAGTAAACTGACTTGGTGACAATTCTTTGTTTCATAACAGTTATGTTGTTGGGATTGATTGTGTTTGCACAAAAAGTAGTCTACTAGGTTTTCTAGCATATATATCAGTGACACAATTAAATTTAAAGAAATTTTCAATTAGTCCTCAAATAGGAGCCCAAGGCGCTATTTCCTTTTTCCAGGTTTTTCTCTGGGTAATTTATTCTTTTTGCATGAACTATACTGTAAAATGTTCACCCTTTTAATGCCAAGCATACTTATACTAGACAAACAAAGTGGTATACATCCACATTAGGGCAAAAATATTGATCATCTGTTTTTTATGAGTGCAGAAGCGGCAAATTTTGTCGCAGCGGTTAGTATGGTGGCGTGTGGTAAACACATAAGCAGGTTTTATCTAAATGTACTTGCTTTTTGTAGATTTGTATGAAAATTTCCAACAATTTTTTTTTTACTTCTAAAACTTGTGCTTACCATTTTAAGCTATAGCTGAACTAAATCATCAGCTCTTTTATGTTTTGTAAAAATCGTTTTGATTAAAAATCTTAAATATAAGGAGAAGAATTATAATAAAACTAAGAATTCTGAAAAGAATCAATCTAAATGTAAGTGAAAATTATATGAAAAACATTTTTAGTCTGCATATAACTCGACTTCACAGATAAAGATACCTTTAAATTTTTGGTGTTTTATTAAGTTATTGAAACTAAAATAAACTCAAATAAAACAAATAAAACAAATGTACCTAAATATATTAAATTGTTGAAATAATTTGATAAAAACTGTCTAATGTAAATATCTTTAGTTTTTGGAATAGTTTTTAATATGTTCACATTCATCAACTTTTGGTTTCACTGTTTTGTTATTGTTGTTTCCCTGTCACATCATTTGTTAAATTCCATTATTGCATGTTTTGTTATTTAATCGCCGCTTTCAATTATGTTTGAAAGTGATTGAGAAAACTCTCAGTTTAAACAAGAAAGGCCTTTAAAAGCTTTTCTGTTTAAAGTTTCAGCAAGATTCTACATTTTTGCTATTTCCCTTAAGTTGATTTCATAAGCATTCTTCAAATTTTGAGTCAATGTTATAGTAGTATATATATAATTTAACTCTATTAGTTACAAAAACTTTTTCCTAAAAACAAGACTTTTAGCTACCCTAAATATTAAAAATGTATGAATTGATGAAATAATTAGACAAAATTCTGTCTAATAAAAATATCTCACCCTGTACGGCATATATTTCAGTGCAGATGTTTAAACAGCCTGCTGTGTTTTGTTTTCACACCAAATTATGCTGCATGGTAAATATATTTAATCACAATCTGTGAGTCTTTAAGTCAGATTCATTGTGTTACACGGCCCGCTAGAAAATCTTTTGCTGCATATTTGTTTCAGCGTGTACTTCAATGCCAAGAAATTTATCAATGATAAAGGCAATCATATTCGTTAAAAACTTTAATTAGTTACGCTTAAGAATTTTTTATTGCGCGTCTGCTAAAGACTGATATTAATGTTTATTTTGATGAATTAAATGTCTTTTACATAAGAATATCAGGAATCTTCCTGGTGATTATCAGAATGGCTTTAATGTGTGATGAAAATATTTTTTTTAATGAACCACTCTTTTGCTTTCAAGGTACAAACAGCCAAAATTCCAAAGTATATTTGTGCCTTGTATTCTAACATAGTAATGCTAAGGAAATAGAAAGACAGTCAAATAAGGACTTTTCAAAGCTTTGCGACTGGTTTGTTGATAACAAATTAATCAGTCATTTTGGTGAAGATAAAATTAAAACTAAACTTTTTGTAAGTAAATACAACCTGCAGAAAACGGACAGTTTTGACATAAACTATCATGGTATTAAAATTAAGCAACATACCAAGGTTAAATATTTTGGATTTATATTTGATGAAACACTTAGTGGAGAATCTATGGCACTTCATGCAATTACCAAAATAAATTATGAATAAAATTTTTTATACAGAAACAGTAATTGTTTAACTCCTGCTTTTCGAAGGGTTTTGTCTAAGTCATTAACTCATTTTGACTATGCATGCTCTTCATGGTATGTGAATTAATAAAGCTTTAAAAACAATACTTCAAACTGCGCAAAACAAATGTGTTAGGTACTGTCTTCTATTGGGAAACAGAGAGCATTTAACAATTGATCACTTTGAAGAACAAGGAGTACTTATCAAAAACTTGGTCAGCCTTTCAGAAAAACTAACCAAGGTCAAAGTACTATTTCTTATATTAATACATTCAAACGTAATGTGAAGAAACATTACCTTGCAAAATTAAAACAAATACGATTCTGGTTTAATTAGATAGAAATTAAATACAGCATATATTATTTGATTAAATAAGTATATTATATATTTGAACAGACCGCCCCCTACCCATCGAGGAGCCACAATGAAAATAAGGCTGTGGCTTTTCTTGTGCTTATACCTGCTATCGATCCTGTTTTTTACAATACTGTATTATTTAATTTTTAACATTTATTTTGTTGTATTTTTATTGATAGTGAATAAATACTTACCTGCTTAATTTATTTTGCCTATTCTGATTGTTATTACTAAAATCATCACAGAAAAGGTAATTGTTGTCTGATCAGGATGAAGTTATCATCCTTTTTAATAACAAAAGTATTTTTATTAATTTTGAAATTTTTTTAAAATTTCACCCAAAAATTGGTTGTTTCACTTAAAATAAGTTTATTTGAAGAAATGGGTTCAGAAAAATTTCTTTAGATAAATTTCAATATTTAACAAAGTCTACACGATGACGATGACATTGCAGTTTTAATGTTTAGAATAACGCCAATATCGAAAAAAATTTTTAGTGTGTTCAAAGAACTAATCTGGTAAAGCAATACAACTTCGAAAAGTGAATAAATGCACTTTTATGGTATTGTTCTAAGTTGTTTTTATTCTATAACTGATTGAATCTATATAACAATCCAAATCCCAAATTATTTATAGATTTTTCTTTGGAAAAAAAACTCATCAGATTTTATTTTGTCTGGATAAAAGAAACAAAAGGCTATTAAAAGCCAAAAAAATTCATGTTAATTTGAGCATAACAACCATCTTGTTTCTGCACTAAGAACAGTGATAGCAAGTCAAAAGTCAAAATATTCTACTTCCCCTATGTCCTCTTTTGAAGATATTTGTTGTTCATACTCATTCTCACTTGCTAATTGCATGTTGTTTACATCATTTGCAGGTAAAAATGAGGTGTTATTTCTAATACTTACAGGTGAATCCTGGCTATCAGCATGATCGGAATGGGTATTGCCAGAAGTTTGATTATTAGCACAAGTAAATATTCATAAACAATTTAATTTTCTCACTCATTAAAAGTTTTATCAGACTCTCTTAAGTTAAAGTCGATTTCATTATCATTATGACTGAAAACAATATTTCATCGGGGTTTGGATTTTCGGTTCTTTTTTCTGATATTTTTTTTTTACGCTTTTTTTCAAATGATGATTTCTCAAGCATGAATATAGCTGTTTACCTGATGGTTTTTGCACATGATAAATACGTCCATCTACTTTTGTTTTTACAAAAGCCTAGTCTGTTCGAATTCTCAGCTTCGCAATCGCAAATTGCCAAGCAATTTTCCTAAAATGGAAAAATTGTGAAGGCATTTTTCCATTGAAAATCTATAATTGCAAAGCTAAAAAAATAAACAACAAAATTAATTTATATTCCAAAACATCGCATTTCCTTTCTTGAATTAGGATGTTTCTTTTTATTATAAATGATTAGTCAAAGAACAGTTTGAAAGAATGTGTAGCAATTCCATAATGACCGATTGTTTATATTTATCACACCAGCTGTTTTTAAAAACACAGTGGAGGAGAGTCACGTGTAAATTTTTCTTTTCGAATCTTCTACAGTTAATGTGTTAGGTCAATCTGATGAA
>JAUZNK010003005.1:0-11144 GCA_035046665.1 Euphysa ruthae | reverse complement strand
AATCCACTTCCATTCCCCTCAGTCAAACAACGACCTGCTATAATATCTCTCTAGAGCACTTAAGTTCAGAGACTTAATTTGGTTAAAGAACTGTAACCTAGTATGGGACCAAATGAACTCAAGATTGCCTTCTAACTTTTACACAATCATTGAAATTCACAAGCATTATTTGAGTTTTACCTCCAATAAAAATATTCATCTAGATTTTTCAATATCTACAATATATGGAATACAGCCTATTAAACATCACGCCTCAACATTATGGAATGCATTACCACCAGAGCTAAAAGCAACACCAATCTCTCGCTCCAATTTCATTATATCTCTAAAAGAAATCGCTGTAAATAGATACATTCATTGATGTATATGTATATATTTTCAACAGTAGTGTGACAGTGTTTTATGTGTGTCCTATCCCATTGCCATATTAAAATTTGTCTGTCCTCTGTGATCTTAATTATCTTGTTATTCAACCAGTAAATTTTTTAATCTACAATAATTACTTATTAATAATTACTTAATATTATATTTATTATTATTTTTTCGTCGTCTTTTAGGGATTCTTGTTTTATAACTTTACTATATCTATTTCCTATTTTACCACATGTCCATAGATCTCTGTGCATATATGAATGTATATAGTCTTAGACTTTTATTTGTTCACATACAAATAGGGCATAGCATTCGCTGGTTACAGGAATACACTATATATATTTTCTATGTAACATTACCATCTTTAGATTTAGATTATTGCTTTGCTTTGCTTTGCTTATTTTTATACTATTTTTAATGCTCCCCATATTCTTTCATCTATTTCAATAATATTTTTACGGATACGATATTTTTTAAAAGTTTAAAAAATAAAAATGATAGATTGATTAGCTACACAAAATAATTTATAAGGGAATCTTAAATATAATCAATAGCGGTTTTTCTACAAACTTTTTTCTGAAAACTAAACGAACAATATTTCTCAAAATAGAGAAATTTTACATTTAGTTTTATATACCGATACATAAATCATTTTATAGACTTTATTTCAATTCTTAAAAAGTATACTTGAGCAAAAACGATAGAAAATCATAAAATATGATCAAAATAAAGCAACACACACAAACACACACGCACACGCACGCACACACACGCACACACAAACACACACACACACACACACACACGCTTGAAACCGCAAGTAAATCAGCAAAAATTTTACAATAAAAATAAAGGAAAGAGATCATTTACTACAATCAGAATCTGTTTCATATAGTTTTACTACATTATCTGATATAATTTTAATCAGTTAGTCAGTTAGTCCAGGTTAGTTTTAGAAAAAAAAAACTACTTTTCATTTTCATAAAAACAAAGCTGAAACAGCTTTCATGCTTTTGAATTTTTCAGAAAATTGTTTTTGTTCTTTGCTTATTTCCACATCACTAGAGAAATGCGGTATACCCTAAAGGTTATATTTTTCTAAAAATGATTTTTCTAAAAATGCAAAATTCAAACCTCATGTATTGTAAATGTAATTAAATCATCGACGCAATATGGAACTTCTAAACTTGATCTAAGAAATATCTAGCGCATTTCTTGAAAAAAAAAATGCGGATTGCTAAAATCAAAGGATCGTCAAACGAGGAATCACTAGAAGCTTTTGTTGCCTGTTGATTAATACCGCTTGATAAAAACCCAGGTCTTCTACCAATTGTCGTGGGTGAATTTTTGAGGAGAATTGCTGGTAAAGTAATAATGAGCGTGTCGAAAAATTATGTAACACAATCCATCGTTAAATAATCTGCTGTTCATACACTGTTAGATATATTCAACACGAAGAACCATAAGCAATCCTGTTGATTGATGCTGAAAACGTATTCAACTTGATAAATTATTGTACAATGCTCCATAATATATCAATATTAAGCCCAATCATATAAAAGTATATATCCAACTGTAACTGTACTCGTGCTAGTTTTTACATACAAGGTGGGAAACAAATACTATCAAGAGAAGGAACTGCACAGGGTGATCCTGTCTCAATGGCGGCATATGCTTAAGCAGTTACACCGTTGTTAGATTTTTTGGGTGAATATATAATGAACAGCTGGTGCAACATTAAGCCAGTTGATTTTGCAGATGATTTCACAGTAGCTGGAAAAGTAAATGAAATTAAAAGCTGTTGGGATCAGTTGTCACAACTCGAATCGCTATTTGGATACTATCCAAAACTATTCAAAAGTTTTCTAATAGTTTAAGAGGATTTATTCGGTAATATAAATGACATCTTTGCAAATTCTGAAGTGAAAATAAAAACATTGGTTAAAAGACATCAAGGAGCAGTAGTGGAAAGTGAAGAGTATAAAGAATAGTACGTCAAAGCTATAGTTACATCGTGGGAAATACAAATCCAAACTTTATCAAAAATTGCTGAAGTAGAACCACAATCAGCGTATATAGTATGCACTTCAGGGTATCAAAGTAAGTTTAATTGCTTTCTCCGTACTATACCAGGAGTTGCAAATCTACTTCAACCAATAGAAAACGTAAGTAAAATGTTATTCCAGCCCTTATCATTGTTCTGATAAACTAGAGAATGATATTATCTTTACCTGTATGATATACTTGCGTTAAAAAATATAGTCGAAACACCAACAAACGAATACGATTTTTCTCGAAGAATTATAGAACATCTTAAAAAATCAAAAAATTATAAGACAAAATCATACGTATACACCCAACTTTTCCAACAAAAAAGATTTACTAAAACAGATAAAGCCCGAAAAAAACTACATTGTAAGAATACTGTCGAACTAGTAAGACAGAACATGACCGACAGCTAAAAAAGTCTAAACGGTATCAACCTTAAAAAAGAATGAACCAACTGGTTAACTTTTCTACGTATGCTGAACATGGATTCGTTCTGAACAAACAGCAATTCTAGGATGCTGTTTGTTTGAAGTATGGGTGGGCAATCACTAACTTCCCTGCAAATTTTTCGTGTGAACCAATGTTTAATGTACAGCATTCGATACTATGTAAAACAGAAGAATTCATGATAATACGAGACAACAAGGTACGTGATCTTGTAGCTGAATCTCTGCACGATGTATGCAATGAAACGTCAACCTTTGTTGATACCACTAACTGGTGAAAAGTTTGAAAAAAAGACGTCTAAAATGGGAGGAGGCGCAAGATTTGACGTTAGTGCAAGAAGGTTGTAGATAAAAGGCCAAAAAAAATTTTTTTAATTTATGGGTTTTCGACCTAAACGCCTCACAGAACTGCAGACCGATTGTTATTCAAATGACGAGAAAGAAAAGAAAAATGAGTACAGCAAAAGAGTTTTAAACACGGAATATGGAAGTTTTACACCATTATTTTTCATGATACAAGGTGGTTTGGGAAGTGAATGCAGGACTTTCCTTTCAAGACTGGCTGAAATTTATTCTGTGAAGAAAAATTCACCGTTATCAACTACAACGTCGTAATTAAGAACAAAGTTCTGTTTCGCTGTTTACTATGTTTAAAAGGTTCACGTTCAATAAGAAGCCAGTTTTCGAAAAAAGGAAACATTGAAATGAAAAAGTATCAACGGAAAGAAAAATATTTGATAAAACGAATTTATACATTAAGACTAATGATTATTTATACATCGAAATTCATTTAAATTCATGTATACAAAAGAGCGTACCAGTATCGCGCCGGCAGATATTTATTTGTAAGTTTCGTTTATAAATGAATGTAAATAATAATTTAAAAAAAAATAAAAATTGTTCTCAGAATAAATTATTTGGCATACCTTATGACGTTTGTTGATCGTTCGATGTATTGTATAGTTATAGTATAGTTCTTACATTCAAACACAGCCATGACTGGTTTGTAATAGATACATAACTAAACTCGATGTTATAAATTTAACACTGGGCAATTGAAACATTTGAAAAGGAAAATCTTGAGAAATTTCCCACGAATAAAGTAAACAAGTAGTGAAAAAGTTGAACTCGTGAAAACAATTTTGTACTATTCCATATGGAAAGGCTTATGAATATACTTGCACAAGTTTTCTTTGTTTTGGTTTAATCAGCTAAGTAGTTTCAATTTAGACGTAAAAATATCACAAAAGATATGCTTGCAATAATTAATGCCATTGGTATAGGACAAAGAGAAATTCCAAATTTAATGAAGCCAAATGAAATAAAAAATATATGAAACTATTTTTCTTAATGTTAGAAAATTTCAAGATAATAATAATCAACAAAGCAATTATTGTTTAGAAATCGTAGGAGCAACAAATTTTTGTCGTTTCTAGTCTGGGAGAAGATCACATGTTTGTGACTTTTTATAGCTTTTTACTCATAGTTATTAATAGCTCATGCCAAAGTTGCAAAAATTGATTTCGTGCCACACGGTATCAACACACCTACCAACACACGGTATCAGACCTACCAACACACGGTATCAGACCTACCAACACACGATGTGAATAAAGTTAAAAGGTGTGGGAAAAGATATCATCTTGCAAAATTTATGAAAATACATTTTTAAAAAAACAATCAAATTTCGTATAAAAATATGTAAACACGTTTTATAGTCATTTAAAAAGCGTTTTGAAAAATGCGCTTTTTTGCGAATTGTATGTACTTGCAATACCTCTAAAAAACGTATAACACACCTTTTTAAAAACCATTATTTATGGTCTAAAAGTGGTTTTATGAAAGCGTCTAATGATACATATATACATTTAAAAGGCGCGATGAAAAGATACAATAATTTTTGTAAATTATATGCATTTTCAATAAGTTTAAAAAATGTACAAAATACCTTTTTTGAAGAACGTATTTCATCTAATCGTCGATAAAACGTTTTATATTGGTCTAGTCTAGGCCAGACCTAAATTTGATCAAATTAATGCGTCTTGAAAACGTTATGTGCCAGCTTTTTGAAACGAGTCAAAGAAATAATCGTTGATTCGAAAGGCCTCGAAAACAAGCACAAACATCTCAATACTGTACTTACCACTTACTATTAAATTAAAGTTGAAAACAAAACCAAAAACATATTTTTTAGTTATTATCTAACTATTAAAATGACTGAGTTGAAAAATCAATACGTATTTCAAGTTAATCTTTTAGGTTCTTCAAGGTTTTTAAAACAAACTTATATCCACTATATCATTTTCAAGGTTTATATTAAACAAATAACAGGAAAATGAGGATAATTAGTAATGAGATAATTAAAAATCAAAAAATATTGCATTTATTATATCTATTTCATTATAACACAGTTCTTAGTTTTTAATTCTATCTTTTTCTCTTTGCTATACTAATTATGCTCGTTCTAAAAAAACACGTCATATCATGAAATTCTATCTATATAGGTTAGTAGTAGGCTCGAAATTCTAAAAGTATGGAACGTAGTCAAATTATATATCTAAAATAAATAAATGTCTCATGACATGATTTTTTACTTTCTTAAATAATTAACTAAGAGTCATTTATTTAAGATCATCTCCATTTTTTCTGTTATTTCCCTTTTTAGCTTTCGGGAATACTCTCCTTCTACACAAAATACGGCGGAAATAGTTCTGATGCTCTTTGCATTTTAATCAATTTAATATCACAGCTTATTATAATTATTGTTAATATTATTTGTAAAAAATTAGACGCAGGATATTTTCAATTTATGACTCTATGTAATGGCACTAAAAGAATTTTTTCATGCCATATTTAAGTGATAGGAAAAGAAACTTTTTCTGGCCAGTAATAATCTGAACTTACTTTTTAAACCTTTTTTCCGTTTTATTATAGTTGTTATGATAGACTGATTCATCTGAGAATATCTTTTTTCCTCAATAAAAGTTTCTTAAAAAGTTAAATTTGACCATTTTTAGAATATTTGCCTCATTTGAGCTGGTGCTTACCAGCGTTCATTATCTCCTCTACATTCTTCTGATAACCGTCTTCTTGAAATTTTTAGGTATAATTTATTCAGCCTATGTCATTCCCGCCTATCAATTTTATTTTAAATATTTATTTTAAATATTCGTTTGGTCAGAGTAACGCACAACATCAGGGTGTTAAAGTTTCTTAAGGAGTTGCTAGAAGATATAATGGTCTCTAAACTTGTTTTTTATAGCGAAATTGTAATATATATAGCGAAATATATCACAATATCACTTCTTTTCGAATATTGCAAATATAGCTTACATAATTTATTTATATACAAAATTTCTGAACAACAGGCGAAGTGTATTATTACATGACAAAATGTTACCAATTCATTAATAGAGGATTTGACAAATGTTTATTTCTTGAACAGGAAATATGATAATTTTATCGTAATGATACCGAAATCTCCTCTCCAAGTTGATAGTCAATATCGCTTTCTAGCTATTTTGTTCTTTTAAAAGATTTAATGCTGAAAGCTCGCTTTTGTTAGCCCCATGGATTCTCATTAAATAACGTAAGTCACATTTACAAAATTTGATACAAACTTTAGATTAAGGACTAATATCTAGTTCCTTTCGATATTCATTCTTGACTAAATTGGTTTAAAACCCAACTGTCAATTCTAAACCAAAAATATTTCTTGTTATATGTAATGATGAGCCTAATTAAAATTCGTATTAAGAAATATAAAGCTGCTCATAACATTTTAATCTGGCTAGAGGTTGCTAGAGGAAATAGGTAGTGGCAGAGAGTCAGTAACTACCGACTATAAATCTGAAGAAGAACTTAGATCTTTTTCAAATCAAGGAATGAAGAAAATGTTATTGATGATGATTCAGTATATATAATGATTTGGATGAAAATATTGATTTTATCATGATGTTGAGGATGAAATAGCGGCATACATGTAAAATCGAGCCCTAATCAAATTTCGGCATATGTTTTGAAAAAGCTGCTATCCAACGCATTATTTTACACATAAACATTTCTTGTAACTTTACACAATACAAATTAAGAATTCTACTACGAAAGAAGGTAAATAGTCCTCGTGCTCCTACCTACGCTGTAAAGTATTTCATCCAGTGACATAAGTTTAGGGTAAGAAGCGATTGACATAGCCCTCATGTTGCTAATATTGTAATGAGTATTAATCTTAGATTTAAAGAATAACAGCAGAAATTCTGCGGAAGAGAACCAGACATGAAAATTTCTATTATTTCTCGAGATGGAAGGAAGCGAAATTTGATTGGGACGCGATTCTGCAGGATTGTCGAAATAGCTACTCCCTCATCAGTGCCACTTATGAAAAAAGGGTAGGGCTCAGCACAACAGGGGTTTAATCATATGAGATACAGGGCCATATATCGGCAGCTAAGCCTATTTAAATTGAGGTCGAGTTAACCTCTAGTAGTGGAGAAACACATATTTGAATTTAGATTTGTTTCAGCGCAATAACTAGATGATTTGGCAGAAACAGATGCAAATTCTACTGAATAATATGACTGTTACGTTGAATTTTTTCATGAGAATATTCAAAATCAATTATTACGGTAGTCCTAACAATTGAGTTTGATAGACTGAAAATTCAATAGAAAACTTCTTTGTCATGATGTTCAAATCTTGCAAACTGGTATCAATTTACGAGATATAACTTCGCGTACTTTTTGTTGTAATTATAATAGCAATTACGAAAGTAACAAAATTCTGATGTGACAGTTGTGAGTTGTAATGCGTACCTTCAATAAAAACAGTGTTTTAAACGTTTTACACCAAAAATAAGACGTGATGTTAGATGTTACGGCTGCATCATTTATTTTTATACCTTTTACGTTTCAGTTCTTCTGCTTCTTTTTATACATTATTACGTCCATTTTCCATGCTAGCATGGGTGACGGGAGTTTGGTAAACATTATTGATATAATTTTGCAGGTCGTGCATATGGGAAGATTTATATTTAGTTTTATGTGTCAGTCACGTGATATATCAACAGAGCTAGGTACACATTGCACATATTATTTCAGTAAATATAAATATTCAAATAAAATGTTTTCGGAGTGTAATTTTTGTTATCATAAATGTAAAAAAAGCGTAAATTAATAATTATTTTCATCACAGAAAGGCTTTTTGCAAATATATTTCATTGATACTATAACATAACCATATCAGGGCTGTCTATTTGGTATGAATTTATAACGTTTATATTACACATATTATTTTTTCATTTTTTGGTGATTTTTGAATTTTTATTGGTGTGTCTGTTAGCTTCTGATAGAGATTTGCTGTTGATGAAACATAGCCGATCTATTTACCACTAGAAAGCTAATAGATTCAGGTATGAGGATATACTTACATAAATGCATAAAAAATGTCTTAAACAAAACCTTTAGTTTATTTAATGAAAAATAAAAATCATGAAGTTTGAACAACAATTTAGTGCCTAGTACTAAATGGTACTGATTTAACTACTATACCTTCATCTAGTGAATTTTATTAGCATTACATTAGGATATAATATTGCTCTATGATTTGTTAACTAGGAAAACATTGCTTTATATTAACACTCCTACTCATTTTCTAAATAACGGCTTTAAGCTTTGTGAATTTTTACAAACTAGGAATGAGTTAATATTGAAAGTTCGTTGTTCCGTTTGATCAAATTTTCTGATCGTTCTAAATCTCTTGATATCGATGTGGGTGAGAAGTAATCTCAAAGGTCAGCATAAGCAGATGTTTAAGCCGTTCTGGTTATGGCTCGTGGTAGATACGTAAGAATTGAATCATGGCGCAAGTTATATATCTTTTCTGCAAGGGTTCTTTTACACCATGATACTGCACACCCTGATGTTTGAAATTAGCTACAGAATTATAAGTTATCAGATTTCCACTTTGACGTCTTTGTGGCATTAGTTAGTATAATACGTAAATATCTAGTTACAAGAAAGTAAATTAAGCACTTTTTCGCCAAATCGTCACAAATTTCGGTGAAGAGAATTTCAATACCGCCTAATTGCTAGGAAATGTGGCGCTCAATTTTCATTTAAATGTTTTTCTGTATCTTATATGCGGAGGAAAGTGCTGAATGTTTCTATTTTTGCTCGCTATTTTAAGTTTTTCATTAGAGTTTTTGTTTTTAGAGTTCAGAACCTATTTTGAAGAATTATTTCACATTGTGAAAACCAAATTGAAATTAACATCAAAGCCACTGCTTATTTTGTTTTGAAAAGTATCGACTTATCAAGAAATGAATTTAGTGGAATTTCTAAACATTTTCGAATGAATGGTTTAAAAAACTGTCATAATTTTTTTTGTTTTTTTATCTGAGTGGTCTGAGCTACAGTAAAATGCTCGCTAATCTTTGATATGCGAATAAAAAAGAGATTAACACGCAGATAAATTTCTTGTAAAATGGCGAAACGCCAGGGTATTTTTGAATTAAAATTTCAACGTGATTACTCAAAGACGTTTATCAATAAATAATTCAACATACTTTACAAATAAATTTACTTGGGAAATTTTGACTCCTATTAATTTTTATAATGAAGTTAACGGGTAATTTAACAGCTTAGGTTGTTTAAAAGCTAATAGTCCATGTTTGGAATCATTTGTAGAAAGTTGTTTGGTCTTTTGCCATTTGATTCTTAATTCCATTTCAGAGTTCATACACACACGTATTTAATCAAAACTATCACAACGTTAAATAGCGTTAATATCATCAGCAAAATAAAAAAACCGTACCGTGGTTAAAAATAATGTAAAAATCGGTAATGAAAATATGAAAAATGATGGGCCAAATATAGAACCTGGATAAACCCCACAGAAAACAATTTTTTGCATTGAACGCTAGTTTCATATTTTAAAAAATTTCTATTGTTTAAAAAGACCTGATTAAATCATTGAATTTTCCTCGGATCCATAAAAGCTTGGTTTTGAATGAAGTATTTTATGATTTACAGTGTCGAAGGCTTTTTGTAAATCTATAATTACCACATGCAATGAGACCTTTGTCAACCTGTGTTTTAATCGTGAACAATTTTAAATTGCAAAGTAATTCGGTTTTATTTTTTCCGTTGATCATGTTCAAGGCAATATGTATCGTTCTAAATATTTGAATAACTCGTTTTACTTATTTGGATTTGCATGTTGGTTGTTGATATATAACTTCGGAATATATTGGACTGATTCGGTCGATTATTTCTCAGTACCAAAAGAACGACATACATCTACTCGAATTGTCATCTCGGACCAAACACAACAGCAATGGAATGCGTTAAGTAAAGTTTTTGTACTAATGCCCTGTAACAGCTAAAGCATCATCGGCAAATTGTAAACAGCGTTTAAGTTTTATACGTTTGAGGTAGCTAGTGAAACCCTATTTGAGAATATTTCGATTTCGGCTGTTTATTATGGCGAAAAAATATATTTATGAGAAGGTTGGAAGCAAAGGGGCTATAACCGTCACCGTGTAAGTTAATTCTCTACCAAACAAATTGTAGGGAATCGCTATAGTAGTTGGCAGATATCTCTCTCAGCAGGGATATGGGATATGGCATGAGCAGGGATATGGGGCAGTTGTAAAACACAGTTAATGAAATTATGTAATAATAATGATGACAATGGCGATGATGATGACAATGACGATGGTGACATATATACACATAAGATATGATTTAATATTTGAGAGATCAACTTTTGTTTTCAAAAACGATATTTCACCAAGTCTTCTTCAAATCCACAAACTTTTAATCTTAATCTGTTAATAAATTAAGACATTTCCATATAATAACATGCAACATACCAAACTACGCACTAAATTCCAGTTTGTAGCTATAACCTAAATACAAGCGTAACATAAAAAAACAAAAGTAATTGTTTTTGTTAAACTACTCACGGCATTTTCACTTTCGTATCAAATGGAGTCTTCACATTATTTTCATATCAAATTTGTCTGAAGTTGTGTTTAAAATAATAAGCAAGTAGATTTGAAATATTCGTCACTTTTGGGTTTATTTTTTTAATAAATAAGAAATAGGTTAAATAGTGTGGACATAACGTATGGTTGTGCGATTGTGGTTCGTTTGTTTACAGCGGAGCTCTTTTGATATTAAGTGACTAAAAGTGACTAAGGTGGAAAACAAATGACGAGAAATTTTATATTTATTTGTTGCATCGAATTGTATCTCATTGCATTAACTCTTTGTATAT
>JAUZNK010003004.1:0-11145 GCA_035046665.1 Euphysa ruthae | reverse complement strand
AAAGTTAAAACTGAGAAATGCAGCATTTGAATTGCAGCTCAGTACTGGTGTTTGGGGTTCACCATTTGAACGTCCCCAGCTTGTTCTTCTCAGAAATAAGTAGTGAAACTATCTGAATCTATGCAATACACGGTATAATACTTCTGTATAAAAAGGTAATATATAGCCCCTCTTTTAGACCTGCACAATTAAAAAATTGGAGTGCACGTGATCAAACATACCTGGAAGTTCTAGCTCCACCATTGATTGCGTAACAGAACACCAAAAATTTCTTCCAGTTTACGCTTTTATATGCATGTACATGGTTACGGACATCTCTTTGATAGGCTTGCATACCTATGTTGACTTTTACTTTTTTAATTTAAAATTTTTTTTCGAAAAGTATTAAAGCTATGAATTATAATCCAGGAGCCAATGACAGCTTTTTTTACCCCATTTTTATCAAAAGTTTTGACACCTTAGATATACCAAGAAAGTTCTACTCTCTAAAAAATGGTTTGTCAGCTGGTCAATAATGGGGGCATTTGGTGTCCAGGACCCCTAGAATTTTGCCCAAAATGGCCATTATTTTACCCCACAAGTATGAGGGCTAATAATTTTACAAATTAAACTAGAATTTTAGGTAATTAATAAAATGCAAAATCTGACAATAGAAATGCGGGCCAAGTGTGGGTCAGACCCCCTCAAAGTTGTGGATTGGGCTATCAATTTACCCCAAAAGTATCAGAGATAAAATTTTCACAAAAGGTATCATAATGGAGTTTGAATAACACAAATCCAACATGAATTTCGAGGGCAAAATTGAGGTCAGACCCCCTCAAAGATGGATCTTAATAAGGTTACCTTACAGACAGTGAAAACTTCAAGAAACTTTAACTGAGTGAAAATGTGTAAATCTAGCACGGATTTGTGGTAAAAATTAAAAACATGATTTTGGACATTAATTTACTACAGAAAGGCTGTTTCTTTAAAAAAAAACTTAATGAATCGCAAGAAAAGTCAACAAACAATAAGCATAAACATTGAACAGTAAGAGAAGCAATTCAGGAATTTGCGCAAATAGGTGTTTGTGAGAAGTTATCAAAATATAGTAACTTATTTAAATCTAATAAAACAGGAAATATTTATCCCTTTGCTGTTGACATTTAGAAAGACTGTCGTTAAAATTATTCCATTTGCCATTGAGTTAACGATTCTAAAATGTCAGACGTAATTTTTTTTTGTTGCTGTCATTGCTCTAAATGGATCCTTCGAACATTTAGAGCAATGACAGTAACAAAAAAAATTATATTTAATTTTATATTGAGAAGATATTTGCTAATCAACAACGAAAAGACATACACATAAAATACAGTCTTCTCATTAAAAAAAGTACTGCCTGCATGGCGATCGCTCAGGCAAATGTTAAAAATTATCACTGACCCACGCGATTTTTTTTTGTACTTTCATAGATAGTTTTTAAAATAGTTTGTTTTTTGTGTTTAGCAAGGTGTTGCACAGTACTGCAGACTTTTTTTTGCATTTTGTATATTTATTAAATTTCAAAATATAATTTCAAAAATTTTATTTTGGCATGATTAAAGGTGGTTGGGGATCGTATTATTACCAGAACTCCAAGCCGGCTTCCTTTCATTCTTTTATGTTTGCCCGAATGTTGCTATGGACCAATAAAAACAAGACGTAGACGCTCAGTTTAAATTTCAAAAAGTCGCTATAATTTAGATAATAACTGGTTGTTGTCATGTTTATATTTTGTGTATTTATAATGCTCTGTTTCCATATTCCAATAAATCAATTAAAACAAAATTATTATTATTTATATGATAATTCAAATTTGGATGCTAGCTTTCACTAGCAATTGGAAATATGAAATATGCTTAACAAGAGCTCATCCAACAATTTTGGTCGCACACAAAACAGAATAAAATAAAACCAAAAGAAAGGAGCAACACAGAGTAGACTAGACTAGGGTCGAAATAACGAGCGCCTTGTTTCATCTTTAACGTATAATTGCTTTGAACTTTTCTTTGTAAATACTTTTTTTACTTTTAAATTTTATTTTTAATTGCTTTTTTTACTTTTAATATTTAAAAAAGGTTGTTTCCATTTATAAAAAAGGTTCTAGGCTCTCAGTAGATAACTATAGAGCAGTTTTGTTATTTTCCAACATTAATAAAATATTTGAAAAATTGGTTCACAAGCGTCTCTATGATTTTTCATCTCAGCTTTTTAATCAGCCTCATAGAAAAAATTAGAACTGCATTGGACAGTAAAAATTTGTTTGGAGTTTTTGTAAAAAAGCTTTTAAAAAAGCTTTTGCTGTCATCATGAGCACATGGTGCACGGGGTAATTCAAATGAATGGTTCAGGTCGTATCTGATTGGAGAGAGGCAATTTATCTCCATTAATGGTTATGAGTTCGAAGCTGTTGTTACAGAAATAGGTTCCCCAAATCATGTAAAATATTTAGACGTTTTTATTGACACACACCTTTCTTTCACAAAGCATATTAATGAAATCTCAGCCAAACTAAGTAAGTCAAATGATATGCTATAAAAAACAGACATTATGTCTCATAAACCACATTAAGATCTATATACTTTTGACTTTTTGACTCTCATCTAAAATATGCATGTCTTATTTGGGGACAAAAAAGAATTCCCCCCTGTGATAAACTAATCTATTTACAAAACACTGCAATGCGCATAATCACATCTTCAAAGTTTAGGATGTTCTATCACAAAAAAATACTCAGCCCTAAAAATTCCTACTTTTCGAAGTCAAGCCCAATTACGAAACTGCTTATTAGTTAAATAATTCCATTCCCAATTGGAATGAAAAAGGTGGCGGTACTATATGGGTGGTGTTGTGTTTTTTGTTTTTTTTTTTTATCTTTTTCTATTTTTTTTTATTGTTCCTTTTTATAACCATGCCTTTATAAAGGAAAAAAAAATCTAAAAGCTAAGTTCTGATACTCTGGTGTCTTCACCAGATTAGCCATATGGCTAGGTTGCTGGTCCGCATCTCTAGACTCTCTCTATAAATATATCCTTAAAATTTGAAACATGTATGATCATGCCAAAAAATGGGAAAAAAAAATTATTTTTCATTTTTTTGGTGTAATTTATGTTGTCGAATACTCTGAATAAAACGGCAGTAAAAACTAATATGTTACATTCATATATATTTACATTTTATTTAATAGTAGTATATATTTTACTTTATATATTATATTTACATGTATGTAGTCTTTGTTTTGAGATATAAAAATTTATTAATTCATTCGTTTACTATTTTGTTTTACATAATGTTACTATTTTATTCTTTGGTGAGAGTGTTGTATTTGTTAGTTTGAGCAAAATTCAAATACTTAGATACCTGAGCAGTATTTTTTTTGTTAAGACGCCCAACAGGAGATGAAAATACAGCATGATTTAAATGTTTTTATTGGTGAATTTATAAGTGATTGAAATTATAAACAAAGACTATAAACAAACTATATTTATAATATATGCTAATTCAAAATCAATCATATAGGAGATTAATTTCTTTGAATATAATAAAAAGAATAGAAGTACTTTATTTGAAATATTATTATAGTAGAATAAAGTTAGTATACATTTTTTGATTAAATTGTCAACAGGAGATAAAAAAGTGCTAGTTTTTGTTCTAATTCAAGATTATATGAATCGTATTAAAAATGCAGTACAAAAACGCCAGAAAACTGTTTGGGTGAGAGACTGGTTGAATAAACGAACTAGGCATAGAAAAGTGAAAACATAGGCGCTTTTGAAAATGTTTTTTCTGAACTTCAGCTGAATGCTTAAGAAGAATTTCATTGCTATTTGCGAATGAACATTGCAGCGCTCAAAGTAACTTAAAAAAACTTTGCTGTTAAATTGACGGTCGAGCTTTGTAAATAGACAGTCAACTAAAATGGTGATCAAACATAAACATATATAAACATTTTTCATCCATAAGGTGGTATGTGTGTTTATTTTTGTAATTTTTGCGATTTTCCCACTATCATCAACAGTCTACTTCTACAAAAAAATTCTGTGCTGTTAGGCTGAGATGCAATTATTTGAATTGGTAAATACCAATTAGAATAATTACTCTATAAAAAAAGTCAGACGTATTAAAATAGGCAAATAAAATACAGCTAGATATATATATATATATATATATATATATATATATATATATATCTCAATTATCTCCCTCATCACCATTCAAAGTAATTTGTTTGAAAAAAAAACAATGATCAAAAATTAACTAGAATCATTTAGAATATTTTTAAATGTTAGAAGTAAACAACTTCAGATCAACAAGAAAGTAGTATAGAAAAACAAAAAAAATCAAATCAAAACTATGCTTTGCTTTGTTTCTATTTTTCTTCTATCATAGGTTGTTACGTGAAAGATACATCTCAGATACTATTTTACTAATAAAAAACATGAGCTCTACGAACAAGAGCAAGTTTACTAATTAAAAATTAGATCTACGAAGGTGAGCCAGTTTACTAATAAAAAAATTTGGCTCAACGAACGAGAGCAAGTTTCCCTGTTTCTCTTATATTTTTATTATTTCCCATAGGTTTCCCTACCCTTTCCCCTACTTTTCCTCTACTACTTCCCCGTTTCCCTAAGCACTTGCATTATAACAGAAATGTCCGGTGTAATTTTTATGCTTTTCGTTATTTTGCCCATCAGTAGATAGCACGCAAAAGTTTATTTGCCTGTGTGCGCGGTTGCACTGGTGTCTTTGAGAAGACTGAAAATAGAACCCTAAGAATACCCTAATGTACTAATTTAACCACTTTATATTTGAACAATAACATACATATTACAATAAAAACCAAATAGGTTTGTTCGCAGGATCCATTAACTTTGATCCATATGCGTATGGATATCCATATGGATACCATTAACTTTGAGAAAATTTTAATAAATATATTTTTATATAAATATATAATATGATTACTTGATTTTTATGCTCTAGCACATTGTAATAAATTTTTACAAATACTCTTTGTATTCATATTTAAGGTAGAATTTTATCTTTCTTCAGACCGACTATTCCTCTTCATCACTGGACAAATCTGTTTTGGCCTCTTCATCATCATCATAATCTTCATCAAAAACGTCAATTTCTGTTAAATAAAGAACACTGAATAAGTTTTTTCTATATTAATTTAGAATATACAATATAGTTTGGGTAAATTTTTGAATGATCACAGTTTTTTTTATAAAGTCGATATCAATTCCTAATATCGATCGGATGAAGTTCACTCATAAGTGTTCCATTTGATTTATATCTATCAATAAAATCTATAAAACCCAATATGCTTGTCAAAGTATCAGCCCACTTTGGAGCCACTTCACCATCAAACCATTTGATATGGTAATTAATTTCCATCTTTGATGATCCATCCTGAACGTTCTGGTAATCAAAGATGAAGAGAGGCTGTTGTCGAATTCATCTATATTCCAGCTACGTAATTAGTTCTCTGGATTTTTTCATGTAGCACGCAAGAACATGGTGTTAGTTAACTCCCATCAATAAATTGCAATGCAACTTCAACATGAAGAATTCGACAAAATCTTTGTTCATCATTTCATGTCGAAATGGCGGCATTTTCTGTATTAGGGAAATATATTGTAGAATATGGTGGTCCACATATTGTAAACAAATGTAGTGTTCTTCAAAAAGGGCTACTAAAGTCATTTCTTTCATGGAAAAGTTAGAAGAGAGGCAAATCTGTGCACCAGCTGCTTGTATTGACAGTGGAAATTTTGCATTTTACATCATAACTTCAAACTTTATATAACACAAACGCTATTGACAAAGTTCAATCACTGTTACATTTCCTACATTGCAAAGAAATAAAAGAACTATGAAATCACAAATGAAATAGATGAAATTTTCAATAACTATTAAGAATACACATATTGATGGAGAAGCTGGTAAACATGGATTAACAGCACAATGTATCACCCTAATTATACTCGTTGCTTAGTGCAGTACCAAGATAACCTTTTCAAAATAAAAGATACACATCCAGAAGTACAGGAAGAGTTCGCAAAGGGTTTCTTCTCACTGAAGAGAAAAACAAAATCATTTTCTGTACTTCCATTCTATCTCATCTTAGAACGAATAATAAATGCAGATACAGCTTGCGGAAGGAAAGGAATTGCTGCACTCACCAATTCCATTTCTGCAAGGCAAAAATGGGCACAGAATCATTTTATTCCCACAAGTATCATTTCATATGTATTTGAAGATTGGGGATATAATAGATGCAAGATGTGTCACAAGATTTAAAATCAAGTGAATTTAATTTGTGAAATTGTGAGTACGATCAAGGATAAAACAAATCTTTTTTCTAATGACATAATCAAAGATTGTCTGTTCAGCATCGGATCTGGAAAAGCTTTATTTGAAGATACTGGTAATTTCCTGTTAAATGTAATCCCAGATTTTTTTTTACAGGAATCTGTTTTTTTTACTTTCATTTTTTTGATGAGTCGGTACGCAACACCCGCTGTGTCATGCATAGTGTATTTTTCGATGAGTTGATACGCAATACCCACTGTGTCATGCAGTGTGTATTTTGCACTTGAAGTTTTGACAAATCTGTCAAAATTATCAAAGGCAAAACCTGTACCAAGATTTGGTTCTAAGCTCATACCAGTTGGTGTTAATAAATCACCTTTGCTGGCTTTAAAGTTAACTCAGTTTCAAGTTCTTCAACAGTATAATAACTTGCACTGTGTCCTAATCTGTTTAACATCTTGATGACCTTTTTCTATCGTTAAGACTCGTTACAGCAAAACCTGCTTATAAATGTTTAGACAATTTTTGTGTTGCCCGATGTGGCAGCAGATAACGTCTTGGCTATTATATTTGATTTGTCTTATCTTTCCTGCTGACTTTCTTCTTCATGGATCAGGTCCACCAATGAAGTTTTCAAAAAATTGTATTAACACATTAGGTTTTTTTACTTCTCCTTTCTTGATGTCTGCAATGGCTAGATTGTATGCATCTTCTTCTTCCAGTATAGAAGATATTAAGGGCAAATGCAACATCTCTGATTCTAATATTCAGGTTTGCTTTCATTGAATGTTCTTTTCTGAGGGCCTCTTTGATTCCAATTGAGCTACATAACTTAACATAAGATAAAATTTTCACGTTTCGTCTTGCCGTTTTGAATTGCTATTTTTGATCCGTAATACTTTAGTTTTTCTTCAAGTTTATGTGTAGTAGCCTCAGCACAATAGAATTGCTCTCCAACTATTTCTGGCAACACCATTTGGTACTGGTTATTTATATCCTTAGTTAAGTGTACCTCTTTCATCTCTAATATAACTCCATCATTGTAACAGCACATGGTTTTGGATGAATTAGAATGTACTTCTCTTGTTAAATATGTTTTAGGTTGTTCTACTTGTTCCCTTTTATCAATTCTTGTTCCCGTTTCTCTTTCATTGCAGTTGCTGTATCTTCTGGTCTTGATAATTTCCTTTGCTACAAAATTTGTATTCTGTAACCTTATTATCATTTGTTCGTCTTTCATCTAACCATTCATCCATATGTTTTTATTTTCTCTTCAATGTTACCTGTTGTTGCTGATATAAGTTTCTGCTTGGAAATTTTATGTTTTTTGTTTTCCTGCAAACAAAATATGCAAACATTCGCAAACACACAAGTTGAAGTAATACTGGAACGTGTGGTGCAAGTTATGTTGGAGTTTGGATTGATATGATCTTCTTCAGAGTGAAGTTTATCCCTCTGTGTCTATGAAATAGTTACAAATCTTTGATAGCACTCTATGTGGAAATTAGTAATTTCATCTGATTTTTGAGGCAACAAGAATTCTTTGTATTTTAGGTTATCCTCTTTTCGAATTTTTATATTAATGTAACATTTTCCAAGTACTTCAGGTTTAAACAGGGTAACAGCTGACACAGCGACTTTCTAAATACATTATTGTCTCACAATTTACAGTATTACATATATTACATATGACCTTCTTTCAAGCTTAAATGAATCTAACAAAGAAAAGTAACAAAATAGTTGTTCCATGTGGGTAAAAAAATTGTTCTATGTGTGTAAAAGAACTGTCAAAATTTCCCAAAAATTATTAGAATTTTAGTTAGAAATCTACTGAAGTTACAAATTGTTATTTTTTTACTGTTAAGTACTTTATAAGAGAGATATACATCCTTTTTTTCTTCTTTTTTTTGGAAAAGGTGTGTTTATTATAAGATGTTTAAAAAAAAAGAAGCAGTTTATTAAATTTGTTTTTAGGAGGTGGCTCTATTGGAATTATATTGTCTTTTGCGAAAATTTTATCTCTGATACTTTTAAGCTAAATTAATGGCCCAATCCGCAACTTTGAGGAGGGTCTGACCCACACTTGGCATGCATTTCTTCAATGTATATCTTTCGATTTTTCTCTGAATCTGCTTATTAGCTTATTATTTGCAGTTAGATGTCAACAGTAAGACATATATTAACTTTTTTAGATTTTCTCAAAAAAATTTTAAGATGAGTTAAATCCAGGCAAACGAGGCATCTTAAGATTTTTTATTTAAATTTTTTTTTTATTTTTTGCAGTTAGAGGTTAATAACGCAAATGGCTTGATAAAAACAAATTTTTGTAAAAGGTTCTTGGTATGTGGATTTTGAGGTAAATGTAGCAAAAAATTACCAAAATTCTATTCATTATCTTTTTTTTAGTTTTATGTATGATGTCAAAAATAAGAAACAAATGATCTGTTCCAAATTTTATCTTTTCTTTCTTAAATAGCTAAGATGAAAACTCACACTTGTTCAAATATGAAATAAATTTAGTGTTTGATAGCCTAAATTTCTCATTTGCAGAATCAAGCCATGTACGTGATATGCATTGGCTATCTCACATAGTCTCTTATATCCCATATCTTAGATCTTAATTTCTAACAAAGTGTTGAAATTAGAAATTTAAAGTTCAATGGAAATCAAATAACCCCTTACTGAAAAGAAATTATGAAGTACAGAAAACTTATTATGATGCAAAAATGTATCATTGTATAGAAAAAGAGACAACCTTATCAATATCAATGAGTACTATTTTGAAATTTGTTTATATAGTTTGTTAACTCATATTTGTTTTGAATTGAAAATTATTTGTATTGGAAGTTTTATTAAAAATAATTTTTCACATTAACTAATGTTGGTAACACATTTCTACTGTTTGTCTTAAAAGACAAGAAGTGAGACATTGTCTAAATTAAAATGAATAATGGAAAAATTTATCTAATTGAAGAAACCATGCTCAATATATCATTATTACTTCTTTACAGGTGCTTAAGATGTTTTGGGTTAATCAGAGATATTATTAAGTTTTATTACAATGTTTATTATGTTTTTCAAAAACAAAAATGGATAATAGGTTAGTGTTAGTTAAATAAGAGACTTTAGCTTTGTTCTGTAGTGTAGGTCCACAAAACAAAATATTAAAACTGGAATTTTACGATTTGAAATACAGTTCAATTAGCTTACTGGCATATCTTGTGGTGTGGTGAGATATTTTTTTATCTCAAAAAAGTTTTAGTTTGCTGTAGCATTTTCATATTCTATTGAGCTGTGGGTTTATGTATTTTTTAGGAACCAATGTGATAATCTTTTTTCACCATACAACAAAGGAATCTTTGAAGAATTTAAAATATCTTTTTCTTGCAGCTGTATTTAGGCAGAAGTTTCATTGTTTTGCATGTTTCTGTTTACAAAAGTTATTCTAATAAATATCTCAGTGAGTCACTTATGAAAAATTTAAGAAAAAAAATTAAGTTGGAATAAATGTGATTAAATTGGAGCCATTAATAATTTTTTCATAATACTTCTCAATAAGTTTACCAGCAAAATAAATTCTTAGGTTTGGGGTTCCCTAGCATAACTTCCTATTTTATTCAAGTAGAGCAACGAAAAGAAAAATTTTTTACCCTTATTGGTACCAAAAAATTTTTATTGGTACCAAAAAATTTTAAAAAGATTATTGTGTTGTTTTCTAAAGTTAGCCATATCTGATCTTTTCACAATGTCTTCTCTTTTAATGTACAAAATTGTTATGGGAATAATGCAGTTTTTTTAGGGCTGTAGGTTTTAACTGTCAAGCTTAATTTTGTAAAGCTGGTAAGTTAACGATTCTTTGCATTTAGGAAAGTGAAATTGGAAGTTACTAATGAATTATCAGTTCGAAAGATCACAAATGTTCATGGAGTCATTAAAGGCTCTGTGGAACCAGGTATATACATATTTTACTTAATAATGTGAGACATTTTTAATAATTATTTTTAGGTCTATATTATTTCTTGCTGTTTCTCATCAAAGGGGGTGACGAATTGAAATATTATTACTTGCCGTTTCTCATCAAATGAGGTGCCAAATTGAAATATTATTACTTGCTGTTTCTCATCAAACGGGGTGACAAATTGAAATATTATTACCTGCCGTTTCTCATCAAAGGGGGTGACAAATTGAAATAATATTGTTTGCTGTTTCTCATCAAAGGGGTTAACGAATCGAAATAATATTACTTGCTGTTTCTCATCAAAGGGGGTGACAAATTGAAATATTATTACTTGCTGTTTCGCATCAAAGAGGGTGACGAAATGAAATATTATTACTTGCCGTTTCTCATGAAAGGGGTTGACGAATTGAAATATTATTACTTGCTGTTTCGCATCAAAGGGGGTGACGAATTGAAATATTATTACTTGCCGTTTCTCATGAAAGGGGGTGACGAATTGAAATATTATTACTTGCTGTTTCTCATCAAAGGGGGTGACGAATTGAAATAATATTACTTGCTGTTTCTCATCAAAAGCGTTGACAAATTGAAATATTATTACTTGCTGTTTCTCATCAAAGGGGCGACGAATTTAAATAATATTACTTGTTGTTTCTCATCAAAGGGAGTGACGAATTGAAATATTGTTACTTGCTGTTTCTCATCAAAGGGGTTGACAAATTGAAATATTATTAGTTGCTGTTTCTCATGAAAAGGGGTGACGAATTGAAATAATATTACTTGCTGTTTCTCATCAAAGGGGGTGCCGAATTGAAATATTATTACTTGCTGTTTCTCATCAAAGGGGGTGA
>JAUZNK010003003.1:0-11146 GCA_035046665.1 Euphysa ruthae | reverse complement strand
TATTATATATATATATTATATATTTTTATATATATATTCATATATATATATATATAGATAAATAATATGCCAAAAATTTGGCCGTATTTTTTCTTCTCAAAAACCAAGTTCAAGTTTCTTATTAGCTTGTTTGATTGGTGTCCTTAATGGTTTCATTTTCTTCTCGGATGCCTCTAGTTTGAAAGCTTTCTTTTGAAAAAAAAAGTACATTTTCTTGCACAAAGATATAAAGTTTTCATACTCACAAGTAATTTTAGAAATATCTCTTTGTCTGATTTTTCGTGAAATGTGACAGAACACTAAAATCCATCATAAGTATCGAAACCATAAGTTTATCATCGATTTTTCTTAAGTGATTGGCAACATTAGTTCTAAAATATTTCTCAACGATAAAAAAAATTTCGAAAATTCCAGCACTTAATTTCCAAACCTCTGTTCTTCGCATAAATAAATTTATCATCTTTGGTAGATGACTCTGAAAAATCCTTTCCAGTTAGCAAAATAATCATGTGTTTTATGTTGGTGTCACTTAGAGGCTTTATAGATATTCGCAAACGACAAAGTAATGTTTTCATTATATATCCACTGATATATTTTATTATATTGCGTTCTTTATTGGTGAACTCATGAGTGGCTGCGGTTGTATCTTCAGGTGTAATAGTGCCACTAAGATGTGAGAGAACACTATTTGCCAACTCATCACCTAGAATTAGTGCACATTTTCTATTCAGATTGTATAATATGATATAAATATAATATATAATTATATAAAATATAATATGATATAAATATATATAATTATATAAAATATAATTTCATTAGCAAGTACACACTCATTTGACAATTGATAAAACTTTTCTCCATCACCATTAAAATCTTCGATAAAATCTCTAACAAACTGATATGTGTAGTTGGCATCATCTAGAACGCAACTGCATGAGCTAACTGTTGCAATGGTCTCATCAGAGTAACATCCACCTGAAGCTAGCTGTTTAGCACAATCGTTGATATATTTCTTGAAGTAAATAGGGTGTAAATGACTCTCAGTAGAAATATTTTTACCAGATGGTATTTACCAAATGTTTTTACCTTCTTGGTTTGGTTGACTTTCTTTATGTTTTGAAACCAGATGCCTTGAGAGACCTTGTTTTGACTTCCACACTTCCACGCACTTTTTATAGTTAAAACCGCATAATGCTGGTTCTTCTTCAATTTCGAAGTATTAAGCTATCTGTCTCAACATTAAATCCATCAACTTTATCCCAAATATCTTCATCAATATCATCAAGAATAGCTTTTAGGTCTTTTCCTGCATAGAAATCTCCCAGACAGGTCATCTTTTTTATGAAAAGTTTCTATCCACGATCGGGATGTACAGTTTTGTATAACTTGCGATAGCCAAATAAACTAGAACAATAGAAAAAACAAAACAAACGAACGACCCGATTTTCCAGACAAATAATCCACCAAACAAATCCACCAAACAAATATATTCTAAGGCGTCATTTATTATTAGAACCACCAATTAATACGAATTAATAGTACGAAGAATTTTTCATATGCATTTCGTGACCCTTATCTGTGGAATAATATTGTTCTTATCAACCTTAATCTCTCTGAAATAAAAAAAAAAAAAACATTTTCTTTTTAAGGGGTAAATTTCTCTAATATCTTAAGAAAAGGGTAAGATATTAGTTAAATTAATTCTATACTTCAAGACCATGTGATAGTAACGCAAGGTCCGCACTCTTGAAATATTCCGCTGTAAAAAAATATTTTCAAATGGGGACAGTTTTTGCACAAATCAGGGGGTTTAATTAATTTCTTTAAAGCCGATGCGGAGAGGTTATGAGGGTTGGAATCTAGTTAATTTTTATTCTTAATTCAAGAAAACGTGGTGGCAAGACATTGTTTATCTAGAGCTGTTTTGTAAATTTAAATCTAAAAAAAAAGTAATTTATTTTAATTTTTACAAATTCGTGACAGGGTACAGAAAAACCTATCTGGTAAGGTAACATTATGGTTTTTATTTTAATGCGTTTGGTGTCCTCAAAGAGCTCCGCTTTGAGATTTAGTGGTTATTTTTTTCACAACGGTGGTGATAAACCAGATTCTGGACCTTTTTTTAAACATGCGGAGATTTTTTAACTATGGCTAGTATAACTTAAATTCTTTGCATTTGTTAATTAAAATTTTTTTAATTAAAAGTTTTCTCTTAGGAATATAACTTTTTTGTTTTCAATTTGAAAAATTTTAAATTATTTTGGTATCAATCGAAGATCAGTTTATAACATGTGTACACTCGGTCAAGGCGACTCGGGCCTAGGGAAGTTTTCGACAATGATGGATATGCTGAAACCAATGAGGCAACAAAATTACAATAAAATTTCAATAGCTCTGTCTGGTGCAGTGGAAGGGATGCTGAAGAAAAAATGGCAGGAGCAGCGAGTGAATTAAGAGATGGTAACGTTAACAATTTAAAAGTGGTCGACCTTTCGTGTGACGATACTTGGCAAAGAGGAGGGTTTTCGTCTCTCAATGCTGTCTTTGCGGCTCTTTCGATCGACACATTAAAGCTTGGTGTGTATGATGCGGTTGCGAACTTTGATATTGGCATGAAAGCTATTTTGCTACTACTATATGAGAAGAAAAATATGGTTCCAGGTTTATATACCATTAGAAAATGTATGGATATAAATGACCAGTGGCTAAATTTATCAAACTACCTTGGGAATAGTAAAAACAAATTGTGGCGTCAACTTCTACGAGCTAAAAAAGGATAGATGAATGACAAAATAATTGAAAAAGAGGGTAAAACCTATGAAGCTGGTGGATTGTAAATATTCTATATAACTCATGAATATTACAGATACTTTATTTGTATTTTATTTGATGTTTTATGCATGTTTATTGTTTTTTGAGTTTTTCTCAAAACGACATTTTTCGGACACAGGCCAATGAAATTTTCAGACATTGTTTTTCTTTCTATATACTGTGATATCTCTATAGTAAGGAAGTTGTTTTTTTACTGACTTTGCAGAAAATTCGTGCCTAAACTCGTACTGAATCCGCAGTAAATTCGTGCCTATTGGCAGTGCTCATTTTTTCAAATATTGTCTCGCCTTCCCATTTCTTTATTGATAATATTTGTACTTTAGAGAATAATTCAATCGAAACAATATTGTCTCGCATCCCCATTTATTTATTAATAATATTTGAGTAATAGAGAAAAATTAAATCGAGACAATAGCAACCACATCAAAACTAATTTCAATAAACAGCCGACAGAGAATTTTGATTTGCTAACTAATAACAAAGATATTTTATGTTATTGTCTTGATTGAATTGTTCTCTACTGTTCAAATATTGTTAATAAAGAAATGGGCAGGCGAGACGATATATCTCTATTTATTTATTCTCTACTGTTCAAACGTTATTAAATAAAGAAATGGGAAGGCGAGACAAAATATGAAAAATTAGGCACGAATTTTGGCTCAAAAATCTGCTCAGTCAAAAAAAAAAAAAAGAAAACAAAAAAAAACCATCCATACATATAGAGAATTATTCGCGTTGTTTTCAAATGAGCTCCAGCTACAAAGCTCAATACGCTCGCTTTTTTTGCTTTCGTAAAAAATGTATGAAATTAATTTAAATGAACGATAAATTTTTGCTAATTAAGAATAAGTCATGGTGAGTTTGGCTGCAAACAGTGTTCACCCATCTCTCCGGATAACTTTTTGGCTTACAATTCTTTGTAAAACTATTGTGGATTTTATAATTTTGATTTCGGATTAGATTAATCTTTTAAATAAAGTTAAAGGCCATCGTAATAAAGTGATTCTATACCGTCAAAGCTAAAATGTTATTTATTTCACCAGATCATTTCATTATTTAACATTACATAGTTTGCCATTATAAAAGATCAAATTTTTTTATTTTTTATTTTTCAGGACCGTGTTTGTTTTTTTCACACTACACTAGTGGAAACTTTTTTTACATAGATTGATTGGTTTTATTATTAAATCTATTTACTTTTTTGTTCCAAAAATTTTCCAAAATTCCCCAAAATTGGGGATCTAAAATGTCTTAAATCTGAAGAACAAATAACCAAAAAGTAAAATCCTAGTTTCAACTTACGTTAAATGTATATACAAACAGTTTGCAAAATATTATGTAAATCGGTTGAAGTTGTAAGAAATTATTTATCGCATCGTCTCAAAAAACATGAATCTGAGAAAATTTCTGTTAAAAAATGAAAAAGAAGAAAATTTTAATGAAATAAAGATTAATATAAAGAATATTAATATATGCCTGACTTTGATTATAAGACTATTGGATAAACACTGCTTTGTCTTTTCCAATACATAAAAACTTTAAAAGAATGATTTAAAATTACAAGAAAAAAAAATGTATGTCTTTAATTTCTTCTTAAAAAGAGAAAGTTTTTTTATTTCAGAGAGATTAGGGCTACCAAGAACAATTTTATTCCACAGATGAGGGCCACGAAATGATATAGAAAATTTTTCGTATTTTGTATTAGTCGATGGTTCTACTAATAACGTCTTAGAATGAATTTGTTTGGTGGTTTTATGTATATAATTAAAAAAAAATTTTTGGCGATAAGTTGTGTTTACATTTGAACATAAAAGTAAGAGTTTGAAAGATGTTAAGTTTGTATACATTTAGAATGTTAATTTCATTAAACAGAGGTTATGGGTGACGATACACAGTTTCTAGTTTTGATCTATGAGTGCTGGCCCAGGCTATGCTCCCATAATTTAAATAGCTGTGTATAAATGCCGAATAAAGCTGTTTTAGTAGTGATTTATGCAACATCGGTCTTGCCTTATATAAGATCCCAATGCTTTTCGAGATTGTGGAGGATACTTTACTTTTGAAATTTGAGCTTTCCAGTTTAGATTTTCGTCAATCAATATACCAAGAAACTTTGTTATGTAATCTCTTTTAATAATTACGTTATCTAAGCTTAAAATCGGTAAATCATTTGTGATGACATTTTTATTGTTGTTATGATAAAAAAGAGTAAACCTTTTTTTTTTGACGTTTAAATTTTCGATGACTATGCCAGGGTATGGATCATTTTTAACTACTTCAGAGTTTGACTGTGAGTCTCCATCCCCTATATATTCTACGCATCTCAACTTCCGTTTTGTTTTTTGGTTTAAATCAAGCTCAGACTCACTTTATACTTCACAAGAAGTACTTTCACTACATGTTGTAGAAAGAACATCGTAGTCTGCATATTTTTCAGAGTCATTTAAAGAAGCACAACCGCGTTTTTGCCAAGAAACAGGTTTATCCGTCGATCCACTTTCGTCTTTTAAATTGTCACTATTTTCATGAGCAAGAAATTCATTCGCAGAATTTTGAATTGAATCATTGGCAACTTTCTGGTAGACTGATGCTATTTTAGTTTGCATTTTGTTTAATTACTTTATATCCATTGATGGTGGTAAGTTCATGCATCCGCAAAGTTTTGTCAACGCTGTGCGACCCTTAAAAAATCACTCTCATTGCTATTATAGCACGGTTATTAAATTTTGGTAGCCGTTAACAATAAATTTAAACGCAACTATCAAGTGGGCTCGAACCACATACCTTTTCATTACAGCCTCCGTAGTTCGGCTCCTTAGACCGCTGCGCTACTCAACCACAAGATTCATGAAAAATTTCAATAATGGTTGCCAGGGTATGGGTCATATTGGAATTAGCAAGCTAGAAGGTATTTTTTGGAAAAATATTTAACTGTGATTCAGAAATGTGCTTTTTTCATTGGGCTGATAACGGCTACCTTATTTTGACAATCTGGACAGTTCCCAGTTAAGTTAATTATGGATTGTTCATTAAAATATCATTAATATGTATCACCATCAACAAATTCATAATTTCCAGTATTAATACCAATAGGTGTAGTTGGAAGGGATGATGATGGTAGTGACAGTTGATGTAGTTTTCCGCTTGAGGCTGATGGTGATGGAGATGGTGTGTCATTGTCTTCCGTTAAATTATGTAATAGAGTCTCATTTAACTCGATTGTAGACCTCAATACTTTCTTTTTTAAACAATCTTGAACCTTCAGTTTTTCTTTGTGAAACTGATTCTTGTTTTTTTACTGCTGGTTTAACCATATATTGTTTGTTTATATCTAATCAGTTAATAAAAAACAACCAGGTAAGAATACCAAGAAAAAAACACATGTAGCTATGAGATGAGTATTTATGGGATAAAGCTCAAGCTGATAGTTATAGCTCAGAACTTATATTCTCGTACAAAATTAGAACCATACAGATCAAGCTAAACATATTTAGTCTACTGTAGGTGTTTTCCGCTGTTTTTCAAGGCTTTACAGCAAAAACAGTTGTTGCTATGGTAGTGGCTAAGGAAAAAAATTAAATTTGATTTTACACAGACTTCTTTGAATGCAGTTTTTTGGTAATTTCAATAGTTTTTTGGGAAAAAACAACATTTTCTACACACTTGAAAGTACCTAAAAACATATATTTTTAAAAATTGAAAATTTTGGTTTTTACTGATATAGAACCACCTTAATACATTCATAACTCATATTGTTTGTTCAGTCAGCAGCGCGACAGTAAGAAATATTTTTTAAAACATAAATATATCTCCCTATCCATTTTTCTAAAATCTGCAACCTTAAAATGACGAAATATTTTAATCTGAACACGTCCTGAGATTAAAATATTTAAAATATATTAAAATAGGTCTGTACAGAAATAATTTGGGTAATATTACCTTTCCGATTTTTTGTAGCTGTCAATACACATTTTGCTTATGATATTTTTTGTAATTTTCACAATCAAGAAAGCGAATTTTTTTTATAATTACTTAACAGTTAATGGACTATAAAATTTGCTGATATTTGGTATTCGCAGAAATAGAAATAAAACTTGTCGTCACATAAATAACATTGGCCGAAAACAGCCTGGCATCTTTTAGATTGGAAATTCATTGAAAAAAAAATTTGCAATTCACGTTATTATAGTTGGCCTTTTACAATGAAAACATCTAACTGGAGCTTCCTGATCGAATGAGTAACTGCAATTTTGGAAAAAAAAAAAAAAAAAAAAGAAAACTAGAAAATAAAAGCTATTGTTGATTTTTCAATTAAAAAAAATACATAAAAAAAGAATTTATTGTCTTAACGCAAAAAATATTTTCTCGTCTTTGTACATTTACTCGACGATGTCTTTCAGTCGCTTCATACTAAAACATGGTTTTATGTGAACTCGACCCTGCAAACTTTTTTATTTTATCTGGTCAAAGTTTTCAAGCAGCATTAAATTTTACTGGCGTAAAATTTGAATTGCTAACAGGTATAGAAGTACAATTTTTATTGCAACAACTTGTATGGGCAGTTATTGCGCCAACAACGACCCTTAGAGTAATTTAAATAGCTTAATAACTTTGGTGATTTTAACTTGATAAATGTTGGTGGCGATGCAGGAAATATTATAATGCCAATATGAGTGAGTATTCAGAATATTTACTTGCAGGCCACTCTGATTATTCGCTTGCCAAAAAATGAATATGAAACTTAGCTTCTCGAAATTTTTAACATACTAGGAGTTGTATCATCAAATGATGTAAAACCAAATCAATGTCTAAAACACATGTTAAAACTTTCATTATTAAACACAAATATACGTGTAATTAACAAAAGTTAAAACTTTAAATTTCACATGGACTGAAGATTTTAAAAAATCATGAAATTAAACACGAGTTATTTTTTTTAAATTTCAACTGTAAAATGGCTATGGATCAAAAGCCGTTTGAAAGCCTTTGTAAAATTTGTATTGAGTTGTTAGGTAGGTACACAAACTGTATTTTTTAAAACTGCAGGGAAAATTAAGTATGTCATTCTTTATAAAAAGATAAACTGAAGCATAATTTTTTTTTTAGTTTATAGCCTAATTTACTTTAAATATCATTCTTTTACTTTTAATCTCAATACATGTTCTTCCTCACAGGCTAAATATCAAATTCTGTCTCCTTGCAAACATGATGCCATTGTGTATGTGCAAACTTGTATCCCAAAAGTCAATATACATAGGTTAGAATTATAGAGAAAAAATTGTCAGATATGCCCATATCAAACCCATTATTACTTGAAATTATTCTGGGCCGAAACATGGAAGTTTGCTTTTAAAGTTTTTTTTTTACCTTTAAAACCAATTTTTAGAAAATTTCAAAATTTCATCCTCAAAATTCTTCGAACCACAGAACTTTTTCCGCAGAAATTCCATTGAATTTGCGCAAATACAACAGCAAATTTACACTGCATCGGGTTGAAAAAATAAACCTATTGGTATAAAGTATATGCTCTCTGATATTCAGGAGTTTTATCGACGATTATTACAATTTTCGCTGTGTCGCGAAAATAAGCCCGAGGGATTCTGTTGCAAGGAAATAAAAATAATGAAAATTTTACGTAACTCCTGTATCTCCTTGTGACGAAAGATGAGAAAATAAATAATCACTTCGAAGGAAAAACGGGGAATAGGTATTACCATCATGACGTTCAAAACGAATTTTGGATATCACGGGTTCTCATGTGTCGCGGGAAAAGCTGACTGTTGTACGTGGACATATACACCGTTCTATTATAGCAGAAGAGGGAAATGACATTAGCAATAACGAGAAGCTCTCTTTCCGTGTCAGAACTGTAGATAATAATTTTAAAATGTTGACGAACATCAAGAGCGAAACCGTTGTTAAGGGTATTCAAGGATATCTAGTTGAGATGTTCTCTAAGCTTAGATAATTGCCGAAGTCAAGCATATGACTGGGCAAGCAATATGATGAGAAGCATTCTGAAGTTTCAACTAAAATTCTTGCAGAACAATCAAAAGCAATTGAAGTTCATTATCAAGGTCATTTAGCAGTCAAATCTTTGACAAAAGAGTGCCCGATTCTTTGAGACATAGGAACAGTTCGCGAAACTTGCCTCTTGGTTAAATATTCCTCTAAACGTGAAAACATGCTTGGGATGAGAACTTAAAATATCGAAAGGGTCTCTGATGATGAAAGAACTGCTCTTGATGTTATTTTTCATCTCATTTTGCTCTTGATGTTATCTTTCTTCCTCAAAAACTTATTTATTAGTGTGCATTTTTGCCATATAGATATATAGCTAATCCATTGTTAATTATAACTGGAAGACTATTCTCCTGTTATTTGAGCACCATCAAATTGAAAACCTTCCTCCATTAGCGCAAATAATATGCGCTTCGCTGGGTAGATAGAAAGGAAGAGAATTTATTAGACCCCCACCTTAAATGTCGAGCCGCAGCCACTGTAACTAACTGTATAATTTCAGTCAAAGCACGAGTAGGCACAGTGATAGGATATTTGAGTATGGAACAAAAGTTCACGAGTTCCTCTGGCGGAAATTTAATTTCTATGTTATTTCTGAGTTTCTGAGTAAAAATTATTATGTAATGCAAGCTAGTTCAAATTAAAACACAAATATATAAATAAAAAATCATTTCATCGACATTTCATTATTTTTACCTTTGTTTTTTGTGTTTTGGGTATTCCTGCTTCTATTCTCAATACTCTTTTCCTTGCATTATACTTTAAATATGTTATTGTTTTTAAATTTGTATTTTTAGGTATGTTTTATTTTATTACCCTAGTATTTATATTTTTTAACATAGGACATTTTATGTTTAGTTTAGGTCTGTTTAATAGTCAATATGGTCTGTTAAGTAACCAAATTAATGCCTCTGCAATTTCTCTCACTCACATAACTTATAAAAATTTCTACAAAAAAAATACTTCAAAACAATTGGTACATTAAATTACATATTTTAATTTTTCTTAAACTTCTTTTGGTGACATTGAGTCTAATCCTGGAACTGTATAATATGATATAGACAACCCTATTTAAGAACATCAGCAATTATGGCTCCCTTTTAGGCAAAAAGTGTTACACTTCATTCATTTTAATGTAAACAGCATACCATCAAAAACTGAATATTTAAGAAGGATTTCAATTATTTCAAAACCATCAATTATTGGAATTCCTGAAAGTAAGCTTGGTGGATACCAAATCTTAAGGAAAGACAGAAATAGATCTGGTTGTGGTGTTATTTGTTACATCAACAACTATCTTAATTTCAATGATATTACACCCACAAATGGCATTGAAAACATATTTGTTGATATTCTTCTCTCTTGTACCAAACCTTTTATATTGGGTATATTTTTTGAGCCTTTAACTCACACTTTGCACCGAATTTATGAGGATGGAAAAGGTATATTCATTTTAGGAGACCTAAATCTTTAGGATAACAATAATTATATTCTTGACAACAGACCTCTCACCCAAAATACAGTTTTAAATAAGTTTAGTGAATTTTGTTCCACATTTGGTCTTATACAACTAATCAGGGATCCTACAAGAGTAACATCAAACACCTTTTCGTTATTAGATCATATTCTGTCATATGCATCTGACAAGATCACAAAGCAGGGATCACTTGGAATTTCTCTTTCTGATCATCGGCCAATTTTCTGTACTTTCAAAGTTGCAGATAAAATAGCTATAAGACATAAATTGTATAAGCAATTTAAAAATACAAAAACTGATGCAGACAAGGAACTATTTAACAGAGCTAAAATTGATGTTCTTGGAACTATTAATATAAAAAAAGAGATTTTTTTTTCAAATAAACTTAATGAAAGTATAGGTAAACCTAAAAAATTAAAAAACCAATCTTCACAATCCAATTTTTGTTTAAAACAAGGTAATAAGTTCATTTTTGATCATCTTCAAATTGCTAACAGTATTAAAAATATTTTTGGAAATCTTTCAACCAATCTTTAAAAATGAACATTAGAATTCTCAAGGGTCACTGAGGATGAAGCTAAAAACATAATTAATGATTTAGAACTAAATAAGTCACCAGGGTTTGATGAAATATTAACTATGTTCTTTAAGGGCGGATGTGCTTCTATTTTGAGACCAATCACGCAAATAATAAATTTTTCTATCAGGACTACCACATTTCCAGATGATTGCAAATTAGCTAAAATTGCTCCGTTATTTAAAAAAGGGAGCAAGACAGAACCAAAAAACTACAGGCCCATATCGTTATTATTA
>JAUZNK010003002.1:0-11147 GCA_035046665.1 Euphysa ruthae | reverse complement strand
AGATTTTTAAAAGAGTCTTTTTAGAAAGTATTTATTTAATGGAAGAATATGAGCGTGGAGGAAGTTGTGGTTTAATATATAATAACTGTTTGAAATAAATGACTGCTTCACTTGTATTTGGCTGTCGGTATATTGTGCGTATTTGGCACAGCATTAAGTAAGTTTACTGGGACCAGGAAAAAAATAAGAAAAATGATAAAAGTATGACCCAAAATAAAAAAATTATTTCGTGGAAGACAAATAAAAAAAAAAAACAGATTATTAGTAAAACATTTTAAAATTTCTAGAGCAAATTCGAGACACGCAATACTGATTTGTTTGGTAAGATTTCTCAAAAAAAAGTTACTTTTTCTAAGAATTTAACTTTTTGGCTCCGAAACAAGCAAATGTGTGTTTACGCTGTTTCCGAAACACGCCCATGTGCGTTCAACGACAAGGTCTCGTAATTCTTTTTATGCCGGCAAAAATCAAAATGATAAACCATAACTGACTGCAGATTTGAAAAAATAAAACGATAAATTTTCATACATAATCTGGTTTGGATTTATTCCACAATATTTTGAAAATTGGCGGCAGACCAATGATAGGTTTATTATTATTTTTTTTTAATATAGCGTGCAAAAGAGGAACTGTGCTACAAACATGATGATGATGATGATGATGATGATGATGATGATGATGACGATGACGACGATGATGATATATATAAAATTATTGTTTAACTATTTATTTCAATGTTATATCATTTAAAATTTTTTAAAAACGCAAATATTTTTTAGTATTGCAAATTTTCGATATATTTCATATGTTCTTCAGGCATAAGTCTTCAGGCGATATTATTTATGGCTGCTCTTGAAGAAAATATCCTTGCATAAGCTCCTGAAAAAGCTTTTGTACAGTGGCGCTACATCGATGATGTTTTTATAATTTGGCGACATGAGGAAGAAAAATTTAAATCATTTTGAATGTTTTTTTAATACCTTTCATTCTACTATTAAATTTACTTTAATTTCTTGGATGCTGATGTTATTCGAGATGGTCAAAGTCATCACAGATTTATTCGTTAAGCCGAAAGATGCACACCAGTATCTTGAATTTTTTTTATGCCATGTTTACCATACTAAAGTATCAATTCCTTTTAGACAAATTCTACGATTAAATCGTTTTTGCTCTGACCCTATACTTCGAAGCATGGTTATTTAATAGGGGTATAATAAAAAAATCGTTAGGGATTAGATACTTAGAGATTTAGTAAGGAGGATTCGTTTACTTATGTTTATATTTATACTTATCGTATGCTTCACCGGGATAAAAGGTTAGCTCTGCATTTTTCATACAGCCCTGCATTTTCTAAAGTTAAGAATGTACTTGAAAAGATTCATCTTCTGCTCAAACCAGATCCAGAACATCAAATCGGGTTTAAAAGGGATAAAAGCAGTTAAGACCGGCTAGATAGGGCCAAAATCGGTGAGTAATGCTATCGGGGAATGAAAAAGGTGTGGTGGAAATCGTCGCGTTTATCCATCTGCATTGAGCAGTAGTTCCTTTAAAGATAGAAAAGGTAAAGATATCTATAAGATTCGGGGTGTATTCTTAACTGCAATTCTACCAACTTTTTATATTTATTACAGTGTAAAACCTACAAAAAATATGTGGGTAGTATATGTACTAAATTCTGGTTTACATTTAAAGACTATCTAGCCTGTTACATATTTTTAAGAAAACTGTTGTCTTTCTACGATTGTTTGAGTCAAACAGACTATAAAGGTATGGAGGATTGGGAATTTATTCTTATAGACCAAACAGGGGTCTTCATAATTTTGCGTAGACGAGAATCGTTCTGGCAGTTATTAATTCACTTATTCCCCGTTGATTTAATTAACGTGATGTGACATTTGAATATGGGTTAATTTGTCTGTTAAATGAATGAAAATATTTATAAATATTAATATTATTTTATATTAAGTGTGACTCTAAATAAAACTCCATTTAATGTCGACTATATTAAGTTTTAATGAATAAAACATCAAAAAAAATGTCTCAGTTTTTATCCACTAACTTAAAGTTGCATCTTTAGTAGAATTTTCAAATTGAAAGGTTTTTAATCAGTAGTAATGGAAATATAGTGAAGGTGTGCTCGAATTGTTCAGATCAATGTTAAAGTGTTGGCCACTCTAAACTTGTTAATATGTCTTCATTTACCAAACGATGGATTTCTTTTATTTAAAGATTTTATTGGATCTTTCATTATAATTGTCACTTTTTCGGCTTAGCACAGATTGCAGTATCACTTTAATTGGAGGAGTGGGTTTGCCGTTCGATGCTCCAGGATAACTGGTAAGCGGTTTTCGATTTTTTTCAATTGCCAGATGTATTTGGAAAGTCCTGTTTCATATTTGAAGCCTTCGTGGATAAAAAATTTTTTGCGATTTGTGTTTTGCTGCTTAAAGGTCTTTTAAATTTTCCATAATATTGTTTGGTGTTGCTGGCTGTTATAATTTGTGTGTTTATATAGGATATATTTGGTAAGACAATTTTCGAGGAGATAATGAGTCGTTTTTTGTTTTAGTCGTTTCTTTGGTTTTCTTGTTGTGATTTAGGGTTGATAAATTGGTTTTTGCGGTCTTTGATTACTATATATCAAGCAGAATAGTAACCATGCTATTCTAAGTAAGTTTATTATAAAATGGCTAAATATTCCTGCGAGTGGTAATATTAGCCACCAAGCACTTCCTCCAAAGTTCATTGGACTCAATATAAAAACAGATTTACATAAGTTATAAATTAACTTCAAGACGAATACTCAAATCTTCTCCCAATAAAGAAGTAAAACTTTTGTATTTCATAACAGAAAAAAAAAAACAGGGATTATCATATACTCGATATCGTTAATATCACCGTTAAATCTGCCCGCACAGATAAAAAAGAAGCTTATGAAAAAATTTTCGTCGATCAAAGTTGTCATGTCATGGAAACCGATATGAAATAGGTTATTTGCTAAGATCTATAGATTCTACCAACGTTATCTAGTTTTCTCCTTAGCCAATACATCTAAATTTGATCATTGGAAACTAAATTTAACCGGGAATTGTGCATTATGTATTAAGTTGCAGACCTAACTTCATGTTTTTAATAATTGTGTTAAACTTTAGGTACCATATTTTTTTGAATAGAAGTCACTCTTAAATAAAAGCCGCCCTTGAAAAGAAACCGTAAAAAAAAATAAATAAAAGCCGTCCTTGATTAGAAGACGCATTTTTTTTTTTTTTTTTTTCGAAAGGATAAGTTGAAGCCGCAAATGGAATAAAAATGTTTTTTTACGAAAAATTGCCATAGTCATTCGTAATTTATTAATTTCACAATCTATCCAAATGTTTACACTTTGTTTCGTATTTGTTTCTTCTTGCAGTACCATGGCTTCATAAGAATGAAAACAAAAGTTCTGTTACTCGAGCTTCATAGAAGCCGCCCTTAATTATAAGCCGCCTTCAAATATAAGCTGCAACATTTTCTTAGAAAAATATGTAAAAGCCTCTGCTTAAAAAGACACTTATTTCTCATATCCTGTTTTAAATTAAAATTATAATTTTTTGGAACATCTTATAATTAATGCTAATATCCTCATATTCAGAGATTTAATGATAATCATCATAATATGAATTATCACATTATTTTAAAAGTTTTTTTTAGCTTTAATTTGCAATTTTGACGTTAGAGAATTTAAAATTTAGAGTTCGTAGAAATTTATCTAATCAGGGTTAATTAATGGGCCACCTCCCCTACAAAGGAATAATCAAATGAGATCAAGTTTGGCAATATAATTTTAAATTTTGACTAAAGTGGCATAGAGAAGAATATGCCCGTGGTGCTTCAGGAAGATTTGAAGCATAAAATAAAATGTGCGATTTTTTTTTAAAATAAATAGGGTATGAAAATATTTGCATATGCCAATACAAAAATCTATATTTTCAGAGGGGTAATTGGAATTAAACAATTTAGATATTTGTAAAAAATAATCAGCTAAGAGTCGTAACATCTAAACTTCATTTAAAGTTACGCAATATTGTGAGTAGTTTTATTATTTCATATTAGTTTCAAATTTAATGTGTACATGAACATTCTCGCTCATTCTTTTTAAGCATGCCGCAAGGTTATGTTTTGTTGTAAGTGTTGATGGATGATTAGCACCAAACAACCTTACCCTTTCTTCTAAAATATCCTCAAATTGTACTTGTGCAATTCTCGTTAGTAATGTCACGTCTCTCTAACAAGTGGAAACATTTTTTTGAAAATCCATTTTCGCACATAATTTTTACAATCTCAATTTCTAAACCACAGAAGAAATCTAATATATCTATTTCATTTTCTATTTGAATGAATTTAATGAGATGCATTTTCCAAAAAGCTCTATCATTTGTAACTAGATTATCAGTTTTGAGTTTAATTTTCATATATCCTGCTATTTTGACCATAATTTCATATTTTAATTTTGTTGTCAAATGATGATGGATAGCCATGACGTTGATTTCACTCATAGTGTATTCCACCCCATCAGAATGTATTATTGCGTACTTCTTCAGTTGAATTATCATTTTAGATATATGGTAATTATCTATGGTAGAATCTAAAAATATAGCAACGTCATGTATAAAATCTCTATGGATAGTTTTTTCACAGAATGAAAGAAATTTAGCCAGCTCGAGTGCATAATCATCCAATTTTTTCATGTTTGTTACAATCGATGCTGTGATGTTATTTCGTGTTTCAAGCGTTTTTTTATGATTAGCACCATATAGTTTTGTCTCTTCCTCTAAAATGATTTTAAATTGTTCCTGCGCTGCAGAATACTCACCACAATCTATCGAACAGAATGCGATGTTACTTCGTATTTTTAGGGTGGATGGGTGACTCGAACCAAGTAATTTTGTACGTTCTTTTAAAATGTCTTTATATTGTGCCTGTGCTTCTACATACTCTCTACACTTCATCAAACAAAATGCGATATTACTCCTTGTTATTAGGGCTGATAGGTGATTAGCACAATTTGATTTTATCTGTTCTTCTAAAATTTCTTTAAATTGTGGTAGTGCTTTGGCATACTCACCACTTTTTAATAAACAAAATGCCATGTTGCTTAGTGTTTTAAGGGTTAATGGGTGATTCATACCATAAATTTCTTTCTGTTGTTCTAGAATGTCATTAATTTCTGTCTGTGCTTCTACATACTCACCAAGTTCCATTAAGCATAATGCAATATTTTGTCTAGTTTTGAGGGTTATTGGGTGATTGGCACCATGCAGTTTGGTGTATTCCTCTAAAATTTCCTCAAATTGAGGTTTTGCATCTGCATACTCACCAACTTCCATTAAGCAAAGTGAAATATTACTTCGTGTTTTTAAGGTTGATGGGTGACTGGTACCAAGTAATTTAGAACGTTCTTCTAAGATGTGTTTAAATTGTATTTGGGCATCTGCATATTTACCAAGCTTTATTAAACAAAATGCGATATTACTTCGTGTTATAAGAGTTGATGGATGGTTGGCACCGTTCATTTTCTTCTGTTCTTCTAATATGTCTATAAATAATGTCTGTGCCTCTGCATGCTCACAGCACTTTATTAAACAAGATGCAATATTACTTCGTGTTGTTAGAATTGATGGGTGATCAATGCCATGTAATTTTTCACTCCTTTCTAAAATATATTTATACTTAGAAAGAGCTTCTTTATATCTACCCATGAAGTATAAACATTCAGCTAAAGCTTTTCTATGACTCTCATTAGTAACGTCACGTCTCTCTAGCATGTGAAAAAATCTTTGTGAAAATCCTTTTTCGCACATAATTTTTGCAATTTCAATTTCTGAACCACAGAAGAAATCTAACATATCTATATGGTTTTTTTTTTGAACGAATTTAATAAGATGTTTCTTCCAAAAAACTTTAACTTTTGAAACTAATTCATCTTTATTTAGGTTAGTTTTCATATATTCTGCTATTTTAAACATGATTTCATTTTTCACTACTTTTGTCAAATGGTGATGGATAGCCATGACAACAATTTCATGGATAGTGTATTCCACACCATCAAAATTTATTATTGCGTAGTTCTTAAGTTGTATTATCATTTTCAATATACCGTGTTTATTTATATTTGAATTTAAAAATCTGGCAACGTCCTCTATAAAATTTTTATGGGATGATTTTTCACAGAACGAAAGAAATTTAGCCAGCTCCAATGTATCATCGTCTAGTTTTTTTATGTTTGTTTCAATCGATGCTATTACTGAACGATTATCTTCTATAATTAGTGGGTAATTAAGAATTTGTGAATCGAAATCCTTTATATATTGTTTTATTGGATTTGGTATATGATCTTCGATCATAAGGTTGATATATGAGGTTGAAGATTGTATTGCTATTGGGGAGTTTCCGAACATTCTAACTAGCTTTAATTTTTCCATAGTATCAAATGAATTAGGGTTTTCAAGACATTTATCACAATAAGTTAACGCTTCTTCATCGGTAAACGAAAATAATTTAAATTTAGTTATATCACTTTGCCACCCGGCATACTGAGAAGTTATAACTGTAAAGTGATTTTCATTTCTAGAAAGACTGTTTATAATGCTTATGCTTTCAAAGCTCAAATTGTCAAACACAAATAATGTCTTCCTTTCATAGAAATAACGATTCAGTTTTTGTAAAATATCTGTTATTGAAACAGCTTCACTTTCTTTGATAATATGTAAGAATTTCGCAATTTTATGAAGCTCTAAAGGTAGCATTTCAATTTGTGAATCTATCCATATGATACAATGAAAACCGCATTTCAGCTCGTCTGCAACTTTAGATATGAATACAGATTTACCTGTTCCTGAAAGACCGGTCACAGCACTGATTTGTGAGCTTTGAAGAATCTTTTTAAACTGTTTAATCAAAGCCACCCGTCCAGTGAATCTTTCAGGTGGAGTTTTTAGCTTCCATGTAAATTCTGTAGGAGTAATTACTAAAGTAATGAAAAAAATCACACTAACTTAAAATAAAAGAAAAATTCAAAGCCTTTACCTACTCTTTGCCTCCATTCCTAATAAAGTTATTAAAATTATATTTCTAAATCCACCAAAGTTTATTTGAATTCTAGAATAAGACACGCGCGTTAAAACAGTTGCAATGTAATCATAGAAATACATTTTATTCAACCGAAAAACTCTTGTAAACAGAAAATTCTACATTTTAGAGAGGCATTAAGAAATTTAATATCAATTACTAGAGTTCCGAGGCGGCCACCCTTTACTTATTTTTTACCCACCCTTTGGCCTAAGAAAATAATCTAAACTTTTTATAAACACATAGGAGCTTCATGTATATTAACATATTGTAAAAGAGGTCGTATGCTTTTTTTTTCGAATTATATGACATCTAGTGTTATTCTTGAAGATTTTGAGGGTGTAGAAGTTACATGAATGAAAACAGTAATTGACGAAATTTCAAAAGAATCTTTATAAAATTTGTAAAAAAATTATTTTAAATCTTACCAAATTATATTCGCTATTACGGATCTGGCAGAAAACCAGCAGAAATGTTAATTTAAAGCAAGGTAAAAATGACATAAAAATAGCGGTTGCCTAAAATAAAAAACAGAGTGCACCGAACCGAAGTTTTGTTCCATGTATAATTACAAATTTAATGCACCTATGCTCAATCAATAAAGCAGTACTAACAAACGTGTATTATTTCTTAACTGGATTATGGCTAGATCTGAAACAGCAAAAAGTTCAAAATGACTCAATTTCTCTTTTTATATATGTTGTTTCAGTAGATAAAACATATATAATCATAGGACCAATTATTTATGGCAAAATGAAACATAAATTTTTTTTTCTCGAGATAATAAAATCAAAATTCATGGAAACAAATATTTTTTTTAAATTTTGTTTTGAATGAACTAGAAACTCATGCGGAGCTGACTGAAATCCTTCACTTACTTTCATCTTGCTTACATCAGCTATATTCTAATTACTCAACTTATACCTGTATTCATTTCTAATCAAAACTCTATTTAGTTTTTTCTATTCATTCCATGATTCTATCACACACTTGAAAATAAAACTAGCGTTATTTATTTTATCGACAAATTGGCTGTAAATGATATGGATGAAAAAAAAAAAAAACATGCTGTGTATTATGTTTTTAAGAAAATAATATGATTTTTGAAAAATTATCCAACTCAAAAACACCACGAAGTTTTGCTCTCATATACAATATCTTTGTTCATGAGAAACTCTATATCCATTTGATATTGTTCTGTTATGAATTTTAACCTGTGAATTTGAATGAGCTCACTTTTTCTGGGTTTATTATGTTTAAACACGATTTTAAATGGAACACAGTTAGATGGTAAACGGTTTTGAGTGAATAAATGTATATGGATACGTCCAATTAATTCGACCCTTTTACTTTGTAAATTGAAATCGTGTCTATTAGAAGTACAATTAGCATAATTGATTACACTAACATCCTTGAGAAATAGACTATTAGGGATGGGTAATCTGATATCGTTTCGAGATTTTCACACAATACTTTAATTTGTGCAAATCTCAACAAATTTTTGATATCATTATTTCCCATTTCTAGAACACAAGAATCTTTTTTTTTTTATCTCATTAAAAGTGTTCAAATTAACTGAAAAAACTCTTTTGATTGGAATATTCAAAATCTCTATAACCTGCAAATTTATGACGTTTTCATGTAGCATTCAATTGTTGTACAATTTTCAGACCACGTGGGTAAATATCTTTCATTGCATTCTTGTCGCTTTACACTGATGCCTACAAAATCTGCAATTTGTGGCTTTTTTTTAATTGTTTAAAATTTAAATTTTAAATTTTGAATTCCTACGCATTCAACTTAATGACCCAGATGCGAAAATTGTTAACCATCGCGTGTAATTTTAAATATTACCATATAATCGCAATTTAACGATATCTTTCGCTGTTACTTATGACAAAGATGTACTGGATTATCCTTTGAGTTTTCCTGCATGAGTTCATGATTATTAACTACTAGATTTGCCATAATTACATCAGACATTGCTCCTATACCTTCAGAAGTTCCATTTATATATTCTATAGAGGGATTGTTTCGAGTAGCCTAGCGTACAATTGAGGTTGATGATTGGCATATACGCCTACGTTTCAATCCAAACGCTAATCTATGCTCTGTTTTTGATACTTTATAAAAACTTTATTTAGTTGAATTTTTCCAGTACCACGACCACCAGACACCAAAAGGATGTTTAAGATCTGTACTTAACAAGATTCCTTTAAAAAATGTAAAGGCAGAAAAATTTACTTTATACAGTATGAATAAACAATGGTATACTAATGCAGATTTAAACACTCTTGTATTAAGCAGTTTTAATTTCTTCTTTTTTCAAGGCAATTTTTATTCTTTAAAAATTTAATTCTTCCATAAGCATGTCTTGTATTACAGCTCATAATTCACTCAAATGCTAATTTTTCTTCTTCCATTGTATTAATTAATTAATTAATTAATTAATTAATTCTTTGTGCTTCTCTGAAAGATACAGGTTATGAATTTTCGACATTCCACTATCTCATTTATATTTTAAAACATTGAGGTAACATCAAGTTTTATAAATTTTTTATAGTGATCAAGTTCGTGAAGATACTAAAAAAATACATTACACATTGCAGTAAAGTGTTCTCTGACAATCAGAGTTTAACTTGTCGTATGAAGACGCACAACGTGGGAAAGAACTTTCAATGTGAGACGTGTGAAGATAAAAGTTTAAGATATAAGCTACCATGAAAAACCACAAGTTGGTATGTAAAACAAAGTTTTACCAGTATTGTGGGAAACAGCTCTCAAGTGTTTAAAATTTTAAGTTGCTTGAACGTTTCTGTAAGTGAGAGAACATGGATACTGACAGCCCTGTAATATTTGGTGGTAGCTTTAATATTCCTGAGCCTGTGGTAGTACAAAATGTTTTTAACACAAGCACTACATGAATTGAATTATCCACAATAAGTCAGTTAAAAGATGCAATTTCAAATATTTCTTACTTGCTCTGGGGCAAAAAAATTTTTTTTTTCAACAGAAGTTGTATACAACAAGGCTGTAGATGAGGAGTTTGTTAGTGATCCACAAGTTCTTCATCACTGAAAAGTTTTCACCCTTAATGAATGAACTTAGTTTGAATGACGTGGGTGAACAGGTATCTATATTTTTTATTCGAATATAAACTAACGATCAATCTGAAGAAGTTTAGGAAGATTTATTTGTGTGTGTGTGTGATACGATCAGTAAATGGTTATAATTTACAATGGGTTATGGCTGATTACTGAAATCACTAGTTGTCTTCTTTGTACCTATTCAATAATTGTGTAAGTAGTATCTTTGTGTTTCTTTCCTTCAAGCCGTTAATGATTTTCCAAGAAATGGCAGTGGGTGGGTATTCAATAGAATCAACTATGTGGATTTCAGCAAAGCGTCGTATAAACTGCTACGAGGTAGAACATATATTCCACTGCCTGAAAAAAGAACCAAAAAGGAAGCTTCCATCAATGTTCAAAACAAAAATGATTTTTTTTATGGTCCATTTTTGTAGAATTTTTTTTCTGCTAGCGATCATACACACAAACTTGACCATATAAAAACAACATATCGAAAGTCTCAATGTTAAAAGTTTAAAATTCCCAATGGGAATCACCGACTCAAAGAATGCAAAGCAACATGTAAATTTGTTGTATGTGTGAAAAGAGGAAAAAATTCTTTATGTTCTAATTAAAAATATTAGTCGGTTGTTAATTGCACAAATGTCGCAGCATGATGGTAAAAAGTTTTTTTGTAAACATTGTTTACGTAGTTGTCAACCACAGCAAGATCTGGATCGTCATTTGGAATATTGCTATATGAGTTTCAATGTCTCAGAAAAAAATTTTTTTATCTTTAAATTAAGGACATGTTCTCAAAATTATAAAATAAAAATTCTAGGAAAAGATCCCTTACGTTTTGTAAGATTACGATTAATTTATCGACTACGTTTCTTTTTCGACCATCGATTAGGAAAAAGCCAAAAAATTGCAATCAACATTGATAAGCAGGGAATCAATACTTTTATATAT
>JAUZNK010003001.1:0-11147 GCA_035046665.1 Euphysa ruthae | reverse complement strand
CATTCGAGTTATAGAGAATGCACTGTATATATATATATATATATATATATAGACGGGTAGCACCCCCCCCCCCCCCCGGGTGAGCCAATTTTTACATATAATCTAAAGCCTATTTGGAATGATAGAGAATATATAGACAATGATTATTTCACAGAACCGCTAAAATTGAAGTATCAAAAATATTTTACTTTCCAAAGAAATTATAATTTAAAGGATCTTAAAGATAAATACACTAATAAGGTTGCCTATTACGATAAAGATGATGATATTGTAAAAGAAAAAGACATATTTGATATTGTGAAGGTGTTAAGTGATGGAGCTTTTTCCTACAGTGTAATTTCACAAAGAGACAATACAAATTATCTTAATATTGCGATGACTTACGATAACGATTCAAAAACTATTTTAACCAGATGTTGGGTTCATTTGCTAACAAATAATTTTTATACGATCGACGCGATGGCAAAAAAAACGAAAATTATGGCTCCAATGACTGTAATTATGCACATAAGGATAAAAATGAAAAACGATCAAATTTATTACCTAGATATTGCAGAGGAATTTTTCCGTAATATGAATGATTTTCCTTTAGATGATAAAGTATATAAGAGTCTATTTGACACTCTCTACGATTTGGCGAGTTATTACTCTATACCTAAAGGCATACAAAGAGCAGCTTTTAAATCTCTCTTTGTATGGGAACGATCAATTGATGAAAAGACCAACAAACGTAAAATCACATGGCGATTACCTTTTGCAGATCCTCCTTATTCACTTATAGAATCTTTACTGTACGCTATTAGTCCTTCATCAAATAAGGTTGCATCGCCAAATGTTGCTGTGGACGTATTTTTTTGTGATAATTTTTGGCAATATCTTCAGCATATATTTAAAGGCATTTACATAGAACAACTGCCAGAAAGTGGAGAGACGATATTAGGGCAAATAAAAACAGAATTTAACAACATTTAACTATAAACGGCGAACACTTAAGCAACTATTCTCTTTTTTCGAATAAAAAACAAAATATGAAAATGTTGACGTTATACACGATTTTTTCCGAGAATTTAACCAAGGGTACGAATCCTTCTGTTATAAACACAACTAATGAAGATCTTTTAGGTAAAATACGACCGTACGTCAAAAACACCTCTAAATATGAAGTGAAAATGATACTTAAAAAAGTTTCTTTTTCATCGTTATTAAAAAAATCACAAAAAGATACTAAAATTGAAAGTATAATAATTACTACCAATTATACAACTGCCCCTCTTCTATACAATCCTATTATGACTAACGCTCAACATTTTGGAATCATGTACACAAATAGAATTAAAGATTACGATCAAGATTTAAACAAAAATAGAGAACACGCAGTTATTGCTTATTTGCAGAATAATGACTGGGATATTGGAGATTATGACGGGTATTGTAATAACGTTATAATAACAGATTTATCCGTTTTAGAAAATGGATTTATAGTAAATCTTCTTGACGGAAAGATTCAATTCGTTGGAATGTAATAAGGCGTTAACTCCAACACTCTTTCATTTCGATTTTAATATAGAACGAAAACCTGTGAAAAGTGACACGCACAAAAGAAGTCGTTTTTCTTAAGATGGAAACCGAAAATAACTATCAGGAACTTGTGGAAATTTACGCAAAACAATACGCAAAACTGGCAAATCAACATAACCAAATATACAAAAACGCCAAGAAACAGATTATGAAGCTAACAAAAGAAAATTCAAGAAAAAAAAAAAGACTACTAATAATAATAATAATGATAATAATAATAATAATACTAAAATTAAAAAGCAAAGCGTTATGAATTGTGAAAAAAAACGTAATGATAAGAATAAAAAGTGCAATATTCATAATGAAAATAATACTAACTATAGTGATAGTGATTACGATGATAATTATGACAATGATAACGATTATGATAATGATGATGATGATGATGGTGATGATGCATGATGACTGTTATGAAGAAAACGATAAGAAAAATAAAACAAGAAAACTTACCTATTCGAAACAACTTAGCGATGATATGAACTCAGATGAAGATATAACCTATGATCGACATTACAATAATTATAAAAAACAGAAAAAAGACAACGAGAAACAAAAAAACCATACCTAAATAGAAAACGAACAGAATATGTCACAGAACAAAAAGAAAAACGACTCAAACCAACGGTAAACTCTACAACAAAAGAAAGTCACGAAAAAAAGAGACAGCGGCAACAATTACGTAAATGGTAACTTTTGAAAAAATACTACACTGTATAAAGTATTCTTTTCATATTTCATTTTCTAATAATCGGCTCGCGCAACAACATCGTATTATTTTAATTGTTGCCTTATCAACAAAACTTCAAAATGTCAATGCAACAACCTGATACTTTCGCAACGGAGAACGACTTATTTGGTAATTCAAATAAAGATCTAACATCTAGTATAAACGACATCCCAACAGTGCCCGCAGATGTAACTACCAAAATTAAAGAAATAAAACAAGTACTTCGAAGACGCAAACTAGACACTCCAAATGAAACAGAGGATTTTAAAGAGTTCAGAAAACCGCTCATAAATGGTGTAGTTAGTACGTTAAGACAAACCTATATTAGCGCTACTACTGACTTTTCGCTTGGTAATAATACGGTAACTTTTTCAATCAAACCTTTAAGTGAAGAGTCAATAATCATTAAAAATTCAACTCTTATATTTAAATTTAAAGCAACAATCCCTAAAGACCGGAAAAGCAATAAGATAACCTTTGTAAATGGTACTGCAGCAAAAATGATTTCAGCTGTTACAGTTACACGTGGAAACACTACAGCTCAGATTTCCCCTATAAACAACACAACTCCACATAAATATTTTATGGATAAAGTCTCCACAGAAAGCCCTGGCGTACAAGAAGCACTCAGCGCAGATTTTCTTTATGTAAGCGAAGAGAATGCAGATACAAAAATGGTAAACGACAGTGACAATCTTGAGAATAGCAAAAATTTCAAAGAAAGAGTCGAAAGATTTAAAGAAAATTTCACTTATATCACAGAACCGCCAGGAGAGACTGTCATAATTACTTTATACTTACCATTAGCATATTTGCATAGCTTTTTCAATATTGATGTACCTCTTTGGCAAGAAGACGATATATGTATTAATTTTACTTTAATTGAAGATGCAGACTATAAATCTGCTGAAAACAAAGATCCAATAATTTTTGAGTATATTCCGACAACCTTTTTAAGTGCTACTTTTGCTAAAATGACCACTAATTATTCAGCGATTAGAAGCAATTTTATGAATCGTAGTAAAATGGCAAATCTCTATCCGTTTACCAAAAATAATCCAGAACAAACAGATACAGCTACCGGACTTTCTGCTAAAACCATGATCTTGTCTCCTCAAAAAACACAAATAGCAGGAATTATAATCTCCCTAATGAAAGCGAGTTGTACTCATCGAGTCGATTTTAAAACACCTCTCAGGTACGAAGAATCAAGATTTCTCATCAAAGATATTAAAATTAGTAATTTTAAAAGAGGAGAAAATAGTGAAAAACAAATTTATTACGATTTAACTAACTCACACGATCAATATAACCTAATGTTAATGAGTCGAGGATACATGTTAAACGGTTGTACTTTAGCAAATATAGCTGGTTTTAATTTAGCTCCAAACATTTCAAACATGGATAACTCAATTAAAGGTTGGCAAGATCTTGCCGGAGCTCTTTTTATAGACTTAAGAAAGAGTTATGGCTATTCAGGCAAAACAGAACCAATGGAAGAAATGAACGAGCGCCCTTACATAACTATAAATTTAAGCAACCCTACTACTACAAGTTACTACTTATGTTAAACGTTTTACAAGGTACCCACGTTTATCAATTGGAAAATGGAAAATTATTTCCAGAATTAAGTTATAGTGACAATTCGACTCAGACAGGAGGGCAACTATACGCAAATAATACAATAATGTAATTTTTTATTTTTTTATAATATTATATATACAGTTATAACGTCATTTTATTGTTTTTTTCTTTTTCCTAGTCATTCTAATTTGCAATCCCAATTCTCAACAGAATCTTTTATTTCCTCTATAAAAGTCATACTTTTCAAGGCTGACAGTACACCTTGCCATTTGCGCTCTTCTCGCATGATATACTGGCTGTATAACAGTGCTTTCATTAAACTACAAGTGGAATTATTCGATTTCCTCGAATATGCGTGTTCTTCACAATTATCTAAAACGAGAATAGTCGTATTCTCTCAAAAAAAAATTTATTAACTGTTGGCAGACCATATTCACCAGCATCAACAAAAGCTAAATTATGTTCCTCACAAATTAACTTGATGCTGCGGTTCCCTTTGTAATACACAATTCCATTGCCCACGATGTTGACGATTTTATCGATTATATGTCGACAAGTGTGAAGCTCTGGGTCTGTCGAAAAAGACAGCCCATGTATGTTTTCTGTGACAAAATGGGCTGTGTGTCGCGATAGTCCACATAACTCATCAAGACCCACACATGGTCTCATTTTTTCATGCAAAACGATCTTGGCAGAATTACTATCATTAATGTTTATTTTCACGAGCGTTATTTCCCGGAGACAATCACATTCATGTTTTATAGAATCTGTATAAAAGCCTTCCAATTGCAAAAAATACATATCTTTGTGATCTTTATTCATTTTGCTATAATATTAAAAGTAAGTAAAATATAATAATAATAATATAACAAATTATTCGATTGAGAATGTCTTAATGTCTTTCATAATATCGTCTAAAGCAGACTTTACTAAGTTAATTTTCTTCAAAGTGTCAAAGAGACAATTACAGTTCTCTTTTATTTCACCCGACAGAACCAGTTTCACATAGTTTCTCATTATAATAACTTTTACGTATGAGCAACCATTATAAAACTCCGTTAGTGGTAATTTGGAGTATATTGTTGATCACAACATAACGTCATCACTTTAGCAGTAGGAATGCATTGCGGTATATTCATTTCAATGAGATCTCTTACAGGCGGAACACCCATTTCCCCTAAACATTTACATTCTATACCTATGTAATCGCAAATTAGTTTAATAGTTTATTATTATTTATTAGTTTAACAGCTAGATTTATTAATCACATCTTTTAGTAAACTCATTTTTAATAAAATTAATCGTAAAAATATTTAAAATATTTAAAAGTAGATTCAAACAAGAATTAATACTCATAGGATTTTAGAATCGCTAAAGTGAACATAAGTGCATCAATGGTGAAATATTAATACTAATTTATTTAAAAAATATTATGAGAAAAAGAAAACAAAGACATACCTTCACTAAACGACCTTGGCTCAATCAACCACTAAACAAAGACATACCTTCACTAAACGACCTTGGCTCAATCAACCACTAAACAAAGACATACCTTCACTAAACAACCTTGGCTCAATCAACCACTAAACAAAGACATACCTTCACTAAACGACCTTGGCTCAATCAACCACTAAATCTTGGTGGTTTTGGCATAGTAAAAAGCAAGAAAACACAAAAAGGAAAAATGTTAAAAAAAACACTTCGAGTAAAAAAAAAATTCATTAAAATAAATACAGCTACGCGCTCAAAAGATATAAACGTAACTGCCATAGGCCATAGGTTTGACTATGGGTGCTGGTGCTATCGAAGCAGGAAAAAAAATCGATGAAAAAACTAAGAAAAAATTATTACAATTATAGATACAACAAAAAGTTAAAAGAAAAAAAGCAAGAGAAAAAATTCAAAGCTTTTCAAATAAAATAAACAAAGTTATAGCATCATCAATTAAACACCGAAAAAAACTACTACAACTAAAAAGAAAATCTCAGTAACAAACAATGGCAAGAAAAAACTAGAAAATGTATTTTATAAGCATATTATATTATATATTCTTAAAACTTATATATACATCTGTGTGTGTTTTTTTATTTGATTTCTTGAAGTAATACGTCTACAAGATTTTTAAAATTTACAATAGCTTCCATATATCCATCCGCGTAACTAGTGTTGTCCTTGTAAAGAATAATAGGTTTAATAAGACTAATGTAATTCTCCTTAATTTTATATGCACATTTAAACGCGCCAACCGCCCGTGGAAAAAATTCCAATTCCTCTGGGACTTGACTCATATAATCTATTACTCTTTTTAAAACTCTTAATAAAACTTCTTTCCCCATGGTATCATCAAAATGAACTAATCCTACTTGTTCATTAGGCAGTCTCCTATCTATAAACTGATGAGCAAAAATAACATCAACCGCCCCAATTCTTTTGTTATTATTATTATTATTAAAAACAATACCATCTTTAACTGTATTTTGTTCTGGTATTTCAGCGTTTACCACCGCTTGTGTTTCTTCTTCTTCTTCTTTTTCTTGTTCTCATTCTTCTTCTAGTGTGCACAATTCTTCTCTCTGCCTCTTACGCCGAGTTTGTGCACATTTCATTTTTCTCTTAACCCCATTAAACATCATGCAATCGTCAGGATTGTTAAAATCAATATCGTAATCATTTCCAAAATTTAACTTCCTACAAACATTTAGTGTGGGTGTAATACTCCGCTTATTATTCGCCATTATTATACTACAAGTCAATACAACTTTATTCTTGCTCTACACAGTCCACGCGTCTCCTTTTATACATAGAAAATACACCATCATGCTAATGCAGGTAACCCCCACCCTCATCATGAGACTGTCGGGCTCAACCTTATCTTGGCACTAGCATTGGAAGATGGGGGGGGGGGGGGGGTTTGTTTCCCGCATTAAGAAAATTCCATTTTTGTTGTATATGAAGCTTATTCCGCCATTTTTAAATATCAAAAAGTGTTTGTTTCCTAACCCTCTGCGTACTGCCGTATGGCGCGAACATCAATTCGCAATTTTCACCCGACAAAACGTTAAAACTTGCGCATCTGAGTTTGAAAATTACGCATAAAAAATTTTAATTCAGTTTGAAAAATATGCATTTTTTATGCCTTATTCTTTCTTTAACTAGTTGAAAATCGTGTTTTAAAGAGTTCCTCATTATCACGTTTGCAAAAAGCATCAAATTTTTATTTGATATCAAAATAATTTGGGATGCTACATCTATTTCCCTTTAAAAGCTCAACAATAATTCGCCATAGATAATATTGAATGCTGGAAAGAAACCAACATCCCGATTGTGATTTCCCTCCAGAACTGTGTCTGAGCCCACATGCAGTTTCAAACAATCTAGTTGTATTTCCTTGAAAATCTTGCAAAAATCGCTCGAGTACCTTGCCAATAAAAAGTTTCGTCTTTTTTTTTCTCGGTTTCGTAAATAGCAGCAAACCACTTCCCCACAATATCATCTTTTGGCATTGGGTGACCTAGGGTGGTCCAGATAGCAATCAAATCCTGTTCGATCGGATCGTTATTGTCCTTGTTTCCTTCTTCGCCATTATCATCACTCTCATTACATGTTACTAATTGAGGATCTTCATACACATCGTCGTCATTGTCTTCATCACAAGTTTATTTTTTGTTTATCGCTTTTTTTATTTTAAGCAAGGCTCGCTCGTTTTTTTAGTCGGTTTTTATGTTTATCCTCTTCTTCTAATCTTTCCAATTCTGCTACATATGCCTCGTCTGATATTGTTTTGGTTTTTAAATCATTTTTCCTTCTTTCTATTTTTTTTTAATTTGCTTTTCTTTTGGACCTTTTATTTTGTCAAAAACAATGTCTTCAAAGCTCTTATTCGAAGTAGATAGCGGTGATAATAATGGTTCGTCGTGCAATGTCCATGCAGGTATCCATGCTTTGCCAGTAATTGTAAGTTGCTTTTGTCCAAGTATCTCCCAAACACAAACAGCAGATGGCTCATCTTCAAATGATAAGGGTTGTGCTGGACATATTTGTAATGGGGTCGAAGTAAAAGGAGTCTCATTGTTTGGAGTAGACACCGCATGTGCCATTTGATGCATAAGGTCAGCTGGATTTCCCATCTCTACACATGAATTATATCGCTTATGCAAATCTATAAGCAGGGTATTTTGAGCGATCAAGGTGGAAAATGCCAGTGGAATGGAAACCAGGAACGATGTTTCTTTCTGATAACCCAAATATTCCAAACATTACAAAGGCGAGCCACAAATGTTGATTTCATCCTGTGGTTGTTGTAGCACATCAGTAATATATGGTGGGAACTTGATGATTGTGATATTTTCATTACGAGCTTTCTTTAACAGTGACACTGAAACATGGGTAAGATGTCTGTCATATAGTAAAAGCAAAGGACGCTCTTTAACGGTGGCATAAAACACGTCCATCTATTGCGAAAATAATTTTGTCGTAATCCATCCATTTTCGGAACATCCGTACCATGTTCCAGGCAAGGCTTCTTTACTTCTCCATGATGATTGGAAGTTATTCCTAGTAAATACAACGAGTGGGGGTAAAACCTTGCCAGCAGCATTTGCCACCGCTAATGTATTGGTATTTTCTCTTCCAGCACCGGTTGTTACGCGGTAGGCGACTTTTCCTTTGGTGGATCACTATGGAATCCACTCTCATTGCAATTCCAAATGTGACTGGCTTGAAAATTGTTTTCAATTATAATTTAAAAGGCACATCATAGAAGTCGTATATTATAAAGGGGTTTTCCGTCGCTGATTTACAAGCGGCACTGATCAAATTTGCTTTTCTCATTGACAAATTGTTTCTCTCCATAGAAAATTGAAACGAATATTTTCCTGGTCGATTGTTGGTGAATGGTGTTTCAATGCTGTTCCTAATAACGTACTCCTTCACAAGATCCTTGACGTCACCTCTAGTTGGACTAAATCCTAGATTACAGTGAATCGATGCATTCTGCAAACTCTTGATTAAAAAAAAAGAAAATTAATAACAATGCTGCAGTATACAAAAAAGGGCAATGGAAAAATTAAATTTTGTATATACAGTTTGTTCTTCAAAGGAATAAACATTCAGATAAAAAACAGTGGAAAGGTGATGTAAACTGAAGATACCAATATATTGTGTGAATAATGTAGGTATTTATTTACCTAAAATAAACAAGGCTATAATCACTTTCCCCTGCTCACATAAATATAGTGGCATATTAAAAACAAATACGAAGTTTAATATAAAACACAAACAAAAAAATAAAAGGGTTTGTGAGGGGAGATGTTGCTAGCACATTACCATATTTAAATGATTAACACTAAAATTTTGCAACAGCATTTAATTTCCGGGGAGAGGTTACTAGCACATCACCCAGTAAATCAATGCACCAATATTCAAGCAGTTAAAAGGTCATCAAATTGAGCCGGAGGTCTCCGTTCCCTTGACGATCGTCTAAAATTTATTTCCATTTGTACTATTCTCGTTTTCAGTATCATTTTGATTAGTGACTATATCAGGTGTTGTCTCATTAGAAATACAGAGATTGTTAACCATCTGATTGCTAAGTTCAGGAACCGTACAATTACCTACACTTGTATTTTCACTATTATTATTGTTATCAACTATTTCTCCATCGTTCCGTGCAACTTCTCGTAAATTCACAGTAGTTTCGACTCCGGACGGTAAGCGTATGTGTGCATATTCAGGATTAGCTTGTAAAAGAGTAGCTGGTGTTACTAGTGGATCACTCTTTCTTGATCGTGTGTGATTTTTAACGTATATGGGCCCAGGTTTGAGCCATGACGGAATTGATTTGCCAGACGTTGATTTTCTTGTGAATTGGAATAAGCGTTCGTGTGGAGTCGTATTTTTTGCAATACAAAGTAAGGATCAGATAGAATGTAGAGCTTCAGAGAGAACACTTTCCCATTCTGATGGTTTCATTTTACGTGAATGTAATGTAATCTGTATAGCTTTCCATAATGTTCCGTTAAGTTTCTCAACTTTTCCATTGCACTGTGGGTTATATCGGCTTGTTTTCGATGTTGCAACTCCTTTACTGACTAAGAATGTTGTTGTTTCTGCTGATAGGAAGTCAGTACTTCTGTCGTTGTGAACCATATCCGGCATACCAAAGTCAGAGAGCATGTCTGTTAAACAGCTAATTATCTACTTACTGGTCATATCCTTACAAGGATAACCAAATGAGAAACGTCCATACTTATCAGTAATGGTGAGTAAATACTGTTTACCACCACTTGAGACTGGGAGTGGACCTTTAAAGTCCATACATAAACGCTGAAACGGTTGGAATGCTTTTATAAGTGTTCCTTGTGTTCGAATGAATTTCGATTTTAAGTATAAACACAATTGACATGAGTTGGTTACCTTTTCAACTTGTTCCATAGAAAACGGTAGATTTCTGAAACGCACGAAATGAATTAGTCGACTTATTACGAAGTTCTTCTAGTGAGTGAACCACTGATGCTATTCTCGAAAAAGTATCAGCAACAACATTTTCTTTACCTGGGCGGTAAATAATATCAAATTTGAATTGTAATAGTTCTGCTCGCCAAGGACTGATTTTATCATTTTTCAACTTAGATTTTACGTGTGTTGTCATACATGTAGCTGATTTTTCAAATCGTTTTTTAAAGTTTCAATAAATTCAAGTACATGAGGTGGTACATAAGCTGGTAATGGAAAAGTGACATTGTGATTTAGTGGATAAATTTTGTCTGAAAATTTTTTAATGAATTTGCTGTAGTAGGAGGTGGCATTTGTAATAGAGGAGATGGTCTGTCATAGTCGGGTGAAATCTTGTTGTTACTAACAGTGTTTCCTAATAATGATATTGTGGTAGCTGATATAATACTTTTGCTTTCATTAAATATTATGTTGTAACACTTGGCTACATCGTAAAACTGTGTAAGATTTTGATCTTGTTCTTCTTGTGTCCGTTCGCATATAGTGACATTGTCAACGAATGCAAACATACCGGATAAGGACTCATCTTGAATTACTGTATCAATAGTTCTCTGGAAGGCGCTGACTCCGTTTGTAACTCCAAAAGGTATGCGAACAAACTGATACAGTTGACCGGTAACTTCAAACGCATTGTATCTTCTATTGTGATGAGTATTTGATGATGAGCCGATTTTAAATCTAACGTAGAAAAATATTTGTACTTAGAAATCCTGTCAATCATCGTCACAACATTTGGCATTGGATA
>JAUZNK010002999.1:0-11148 GCA_035046665.1 Euphysa ruthae | reverse complement strand
ATCCTCATATCAACAGGCATCCAATTTATGGCTCTATACTGTTCAGTAACAATATGGGCGCGACTATTCACATTTAAACAAAATCGTATTCATTTATTTTGTGCACCTTTCAAACGCACTTAAATTGGTTGAGGCCTAAATACCAGGCAGAACATGCATAGTCAAAGTGAGATTGATTTAGTGCGTTGCACATAGCACGTTTTAAGGCTGGTGTTAAGAAAGATGGTGTTCTATATAAAAATCTAAGTTTGTAATTTTATTTAAAACATATGAGATAAGACTTGAACCAGAAAACTACATTCTCTGAAAAACGCATGGATTTCAGTTTTTCAAGCAAAATATTGAGGTCTATTGTGTCAAAGACCTTTTGGAGATCTATAAGGATCATTCCAGTGTGATATCCTTTTTCAAAACCATTTGTAATTCAGTCATGAATGTATGATAAACATGTGTGTGTCGAAAAACCCTTTCGAAATCCAGATTGATATTTATATATAATGTTCTCTTTTACAACGAATTCTCTAGTTTGACCTTCACTTACTTCTTCAACAATCTTGGATGTAATTAATAATAACGATATAAGCCATTGGTTTTTTGGTTCTGCCTTGCTCCCATTTTTAAATAACGGAGCAATTTTGGCTAGTTTGTAATCATCTGGAAATTTGGTGGTCTCAAAAAGAAGCACATCCGTCCTTAAAGAACATAGATGATATATCATCAAACCCTGGTGAATTATTTAATTCTAAATAAATAATAATATTTTTAACTACATCCTCAGTGACCCATGAGAATTAAAATTCCTTCGAAATGTCATTTGGCCATAAAAATTTAGGGTTGTTTGACTATCATAAATGTTTGATGCTTTTGGAAGGAGATTTGAAGGACTGGCTGAAAGCTTTCCAAAAATTTTTTTAAAAGCATTAGCAAATTGAAGATGATCAAAACACTTATAACCTTGTTTTAAACATAAAATGGATTGTGAAGATGGGTTTTTTGATTTTCTAACATCTATATTTTTCCAAAGATTTTTAGGTCAACCTATACTTTCATTAAGTTTATTTGTAAAAAAAATTTCTTTTTCTGTTAATATTTCCAAGAGCATCATTTTTAGCTCTGCTAAATAGTTCCTTGTCTGCATCTGTTTTTTTCCTTTTAAATTTTTTATAAGATTTATGTATTATAGCTATTTTTTCTGCAACTTCTTTGTCAAACCACTCTTGAGAATTGTTTTTTATTTTAATTGTTTTAATTGTTTTATATCATCGATAGTTTATTTAAATTTTTGTGAAAAATATACAAAGGCCAAGTTAACATTATTAAAGTTTCCATGATTCGGAAAATTTGTTTGACTTAATCCTTCATTTAGTAAGTCCTTGCTATAACTGTGCATACTTCTGGATTTTTGAACGATTTTTTTACCAGGTCTAAACCTAGTGATTTTGCGAAAACAGAAAATTGGCTGATGATCAGAAAGAGAAATTTCAAGTGATTCCTGCTTTGTGATCTTGTCAGAAGCATTAGAGAGAATGTGATCTAATAAGACGAGTGTTTGATATTACTCTTATAAGATCCTTGATTAGTTGTGTAAGACCAATTGCGGAACAAAATTTTTTTGTAAAAACGTGCATAAATTATGCGAGTGGGAGAAGTTGCAGAGGCATTGACTTTGTTACTTAACAGACCATATTGACTATTTAACAGACCTAAATTAAAAATGAAATGAAATGTCCTATGTTAAAAAATATAAATGCTGGTGTAATAAAATAAAAAATACCTAAAAATACAAATTTAAATTAATATATTTAAAGTAAAATTTAAGAAATGCAAGGAAAAGAACTTTGGGAATATAAACAGGAATGCCCAAAACGCAAAAAACAAAGTCAAAAATAGTGAAATGTCGATGAAATGATTTTTTAATTTTATATTTATGTTTTGATTTATTATTATTTTTTTGAGTTTCGTAAATAAAGGTATTTAAATGTATTTGTAACAGACACATCTGATCAGTGCATCATAAAACAGCGTAACACCATAATACAACCAAATATCATGAAAAGTCACAGGGACCCAAAAATTGAAAAAACTTCTCTTTTTATTCCTCATGTGCTCCATTATATTATTTTTGGTGTACTCTTGATAATCTCCTCGTATGACTTTTTGTACGCCACAATATCTTGCATTATTTCGTCCGTGAGGAATGATTTCAATACTTCAAGTGGATATGTAATATCATAAGGATTAATTTTTTCTCTATGAGCAATCCTTTTGAGAAAAAGCGCAAGTTTAAATTCCATTGCCAATTTAAGGCTACCCTGTTCATTGAGATGTAGGCCATCGATCCAAAACAATTCTTGATGAATGTTGCCAGCCTTCTCAAGCCAATTCGAGTGATCGATGAATGTGGTGTTGATTTTAGAACACATATCATCATATGTAAATTCGTCTGAACCACTAGTGAAAAAATGACCAACACGAGGGAGAGTAGCAGAAACAATTAAATTTATGGAAGGATAGTTTCTACAAACATACATACAAATCTCCAACAAACCATTACAGATTTTCCAAGGTGAATGATCGCTCGAATTATTTTTGCCACAGTGAATAAAATTGTTATTGAATCGAGTGTTCTTCACGCGCCAAAAAACATTCTCCACTTTGTCTCTTCCAACGTTAGCGTTAAGAAAATCTTCAATGGCATCACGAACTTGATAACGACTCACACCTTTGGCAATTGAGTCACCAAAGATAATAACCTCGCTATCACTATTGCATATCTTTTTTTTCGACTCCTCGTGCTCTTTTAACCTGACCACCAAACCAAAAAAAAAAATCACCGGATGATAAGATAATCCAGGATAATTCATTTTCAGCTCGATAAATCTCGAAAAATCCAGGATGCCATTATATTATTCCATATTGCTTCGTTGCCGGCGTTGATACACATTTTAAGTATAACATTAATATGAGGGCGAAAACATTTTATATTTTGATTTCAAGCTCTAAAGCTATGTAATAAGTAGGAATACTATATATACTTCCAATCGAAAATAAGTTTTTGCAAATTCTTTTGGATGACTCCAACCAACTGTGCTCTGAACAGAAAGCAGTTGTTATTTTAGGTGATCTTAAACATCAACATGTATTTAAAAATGAGAAGAAAAATTTTGAAAAAATTGATCAAACTTTAAAACACAGCATAACACTCCATAACTAAAGCAATACTAACAATTTGTTTCGAACTTATGCAATTGATATACTCAAGTGGCATGTGACACCTCAACGTTAATTGATTTGACGAAATGGTTTCCCAGGAAAGATTTATAAATTTGGAATTTGAAATTATCAAACTTCAACGATATTTTATGCCCATATTTCATGCTTTATTTTAATCCCGTTTTGATTAGCTCGCTTGCTCTGCTTGGTCTACAGTCTAAGTCAAATTTAAAAAAATGAACTTCAAATAGCCCAGAACAGTATCCTTTCGAACTGAGGTTTTCAACTGTGTTACATGTAAAAGTACCATTTCTGAACAAGTCCACACCACCCCCCACCATTGTTAGTGAGTAACAAATTGGACTTTGGATCCGCGGGTTTTATATTGAAAATGCCGATATGACTCGGAATTATTGATTATAAAGTAATTTATTTATTGCTTAAACTTTTTATCAGTTCACCTCAAATATTGTATAAAATTTCAAACCAGAAATCTTATGAAGAGTTTCTTTCAACGAGGATTGACGCGTTAAAAGATTACTCGATTGTTCGAGACATTTCTGTTCGACCTAGAGTAGACAAACTAAAGTTGGACGGTTGCTCAGGCGTTTTCTACTGCTGAAATAAACCTACTCGTTATTTTAACCCTATTAAAACCAGGAGCACAAAGTGCCCGCTGCATTTTCATTTTCTTTTTCTTTTTTTTTTTATTTATGATACGGTTTTAAGAATTTTGTGACCATTCTTAACTTTTAATAAGAACTAAGGTTGTCAAAAAATCTTTTGCATTTTTGCAAAATTTTTCCGGAGGAACTCTCAACATGAGGTGCGCAACAGCGATTTAAGACTAGACGCACCCTTTAAAAGATAAACTGTATGAAATTCCATCAAAAGGTCCTTTTATATGGAACAATCTTGTTAATGGAATGAAAAAAATAAAATTAAATAAAAAATTTTCTTAGAAATAATACGAAGATATTTATAGACTATAATATAACTTTTAACCCTAAACCTTTTCATAATATAAAACAGAGTAGGTACGATATTTTTCTAAGAAATTTTCCATTTAAGAGAAAACGGCATTGCATTCATTACACCAACCATTTTACCAAGAATAAAACTTCTATACGATTTGGATCATTAGAAAGTGAGCCAATACAAAAAATAACATTTTTTTTGTTTGAGAGTGATTAAAATTGGAATCAATACATATATTGAATGGAGCCAAATCTAAAAGTGACAGGTATATGAAATTATACAGTCTGAATGTGCTTCACACATAAAAGGATTCAAAATTATAGACAATAAAACTTTTAAACAAAATCTAAGAAGAAACTCAAATGGATCTTACAAAGCACATCTCCTTTATATGATGCATCATATATCACCTCTATGCTTGGAGGTTTGGTAAAAAAACATTTTTAAAAATTAAGAGAAACTCAAAATGTTTACCAATAAGATGAAGTGAAAGAATTAATATCAGCTGATTTTAAGTTTTGCTAGCGTAACAACCAAAATAATATATAATATATAAATATATATATATATATTATAATATTATAACGTAATTTTTATTTTATATTTATATACAGGACGTATGTTTATAACAGTAACTATTATGCTGAAATATAAATTCTGTTAAAATATTTTTAAATAAATAAATAAAGCAACGACCGCTTTTTGTCACAAATGGGTGTCATGTCAATATCTGACGTCACATTCTTTCTTTTTAAAATGACGTCAAATTTTAAGCGAAGCGACTTTTTTTTAAGTTTTCGCATAGTCGACATGTCTTCTTATGTGTGTATGATATATACGATAATATTCGCGAATTTTTTATTTGGTGGCGTAAATCTTGATTGTTTTCCGCACCGTACCGCCACTATTAAACAGCTTAGTGATGATATTGCTCAGCAATTCAGTTTGTCTATTTATAGCTTTGATCTAATTGTTCAGGCCATGAACTGGGTATGCATGAAGGACATTGTAACGGCACTTGTAATAATATTCCTTATTCGAACATGGAAGAATGATACAAATTTAAAACTTCAAGAAACAGTAGATTTATATGGTAAGTTTAATAAAATATATTTATTAAATAACGTTTTTACCAAAAATTCCATACAAAAACTAACCACGGTTATTCTAATTAATTTTTAGTTTACTTATATCTGCTTAAAAAAAAACGCTCCTTCTAAGCGTCGAAAGAAAATAAGTTTTGATTTGAAAGTTTGAAGTCTAGAAATTATGGAACAATCCGAATAAAAAAAAAAGTTTCTTTAAAATAATTTATTCTGTGACCCAGGAAAGCTTTTTAAGCCAACCTCTTTCCCCTTACATGCATGTCCTTAATTATGACACAAATAGTTTTTGTGATTTCAAGCAATTCTTAATCTGCTAAACGTGAATTAATAAAAAAGGTACATTTTTCGTTTTTAGGAAAGATGTTATCAATAAATTTGAGATAAATTTTATTTCAGAACGTCGTATCAAAGATCTCAACAATAAGTTGTCTAAACACCTAAACCATCTTAATGAAGAACAACGCAATGAATTAATAAAGTTAAAGAAACAAAAAATAAGGTATATACTTTATTCATATCACTTTAAGCGTTTATTTGTTTAAATAGCAAAACTAACCTCTTTGCTTATAAATTTCGTAAGTAAAATTATTTTTGCGACAAGATATGTACAAGATAGATAGATAAGTAGAAATGTCAAACAATTTGAATAGATTTAAGTATTCGCAGGAAAAAAAGCTTTAAAATTTTGTGGTATTAAACATTGTTTGCTAGATTATTATGTGGGTAGGAGAATAGGCAATAATGTAGAATTCGAGTAAGGAAGAAATTTTAGTTTTTGTATTCCTACAAAAAAAAAATTGAAATTATAATTATGAAAATACGGTTAGCCGTGTAAAAGAGTTTTTTTTTTTTGTTAGAATAAATTTTAATAACTAAATTTATTCAAAATAGCTATCAAAATCTATTCGTCTAATCCAAGGAAAATATTTAAAATATATTCACCTTATTTTATCTAAGTAATATTGTTTCATATTAAAAAGTATGATTATTTTTTTTTTTTAGGGCGAGTCAATTGATGTTTGAACAACAAAGAAAACTCGAAAAACTCATCCTTAAAGTTGAAGAAGATAAAAAAAATGATAAGGAAACAAACTCACCTCAAAAAAATCATAGTTCTACACGTATTTTTCCTCATCATATGGCTGCACCTTCGTTTGTTTCTCCATCCATGTATACCAGTGTTCCACCGCCTATGTTTAAACCACAATTTGTTTCTCAATATATGTGCGCTTCACTACTCAATATACCACCAATGATTCCTCCTTATATGGGAGTTCTATCGCCTTATATGTGGACAGCCCGACCCTTTCTTGGTATGACACCATCACCACCAATGAGCAAGCCAATTAAACCCAAGTCAGGAAGATCTAAGAAAAGATCTGTACAACAGCGCCTCCCACGATCGCCGGCATACATGAAAGCACATAAAAATTCAATTAAAATGTATGCACAGGCCAATAATTATGTCGTACCATCAAAAGCGATCGCCATAATCAATCTAAAAAAGATATAAAAATAAAACTAAAAAATAGTATAGTATTCCTTAGTATACAATTTAATATCAGCCGTTGGAAATTTCAGCAAATTTAAATAAGCGGGTGTGATGGGTGGGGGGAGTGCTGGAATAAATGGCGGGGTTGGAATTTCAGCAACACGAAATAAGCGAACGCAAAAATAATAAGAAAAACCTGTTTTTCTTATTATTTTTGTTTTTCTTATTATTTTTTTAAAAAAAATAAGTAATGGATCATAATGATCAGTTCCATAAAACCGTTTCAATTATATTTACTGGGGTATAAATCTGAAATTAAAAGAAAATAATAAAAAGAAATTATCGTAGCATTTTAAGCCTAATCAAATGAAAAAATCAGGTGTGTTGGTCGAAAATACCAAAATTTTATTTATTTGCCGATTTAACCAGAATGCACTTTTGGCAAAACACAGAACGCTGAGGTTAATTATTTAATTTCACTAGTGTCAACAAAAAATAGCAGGTACATTGTCCACCTGGTATTTTAAGGTATTGCTTACTGAACAGGTTAGTTTGGTTGTTTTTCAAAAAGAAAGGAAAACAAAACTTTATTTTTTTATTTTTGACTGAGTATTGAAAATGCGATGGGGTTGTTACAATGTCATCATAAATCTAAGCTATATTTTGCTGAACCCCTAATCATATTTAGATATGCATAAAAACAAACTTCAGTACAGCTTCACTGAAAAAATCAATTTTCGTCCTTGTTCAAAAAACTTTAAAACCAAAACATATATTTTTTGGGGAAAAAAATCTATAAACATCAAATATTCAGCACAGGTTTTATTGTGGAAGATCACGAAAAAATAAAAATTCTTAGCTTATGTTTTCTTATCTAAAAATTTTATATTGTGCCATCAACGTTTGAGCAAAATTAGAAATTTAACACCGCCCTCTATTCAGGACATACACACTCTATCCAGGAAATGCAGCCTAAACATCAATGTATAAAAATGCAACGTTATGAAAATTTCGAGAAAATACTTAAATTGAAATATAGCCAATAATCACGAAAAAGATTTTCCCAATTATCTGCACGTTCTTTTAAAAGATGACCAAATATTAAAATTATGAAATATTGCAATCGCTAATATATCAAGTCTTTTTATGAAAGTCTATCGTAAACCAACGCACTCTGACCACTACCTAAAATCCAATTCCAGTAATTTAAAATCCGCTAAAAAGAGAGTAGTTAACTCCTTATTTAAACGTGCCAAAGGTATAATCAATGCTCCAAAAGAAATTTAAAACGAACACTGGTGTCTTAATACCATACAAACCGCTGACAGCTATCCTAAATATGTTATTGCAGACGAGAAGCAGAAAATTTATTTCAAAAATTTCATTGAATTTGAAAACAAAAGCAATCTTATCTGCTCTTTCAACCTTCCAAATTTTGCAAAGTCAACCAGCTACGTCAACATAATATCCTAACTACCTTCTACTTATACCTCACTCTTTAACTACTTCAGCATAAAAAAAACAACATAGTATATCGTATTCTTTATAAATATTTTTCTTCCGTTCATGCTGGTGAACCTAAACGGTAAATTATTAATCGAACATAGAACATCAATGCGCCGTAAAAAAATACTCATCAAAATAATGGAGTCTCTCAACATCCCTGGAAATAAGACCACGCATTTGACTAGGGTAAAAAATCTATAATAGACATAGAATCACGCCTAATCTCATGCAAAATCAAAGAATCTACTCGCTCTTTTAATGAACCCAAACGTATCAATCGTACATCTTACAACCTTGCCGAAATTTGATATCCTCTTATCCGCTAAAAACAAGCTTCTTCTTTGAACAAAATAGATCAGAGCATTCTGCTTGAGAAATTAAAGTCTGTGTGATTTTTATAAATGTTGGTTTCTTTGTTCAGATGATATCTCTCACACAGAAAATTCAAGGTTGTTAAAACCAATAAAGAACATTCCAATGGGGAAATATTGAAACTTATGGTCCCTCAGGGATTAATTTTGGGCCCACTCTTGAGCTATACAATTCTTACGTAAGCCTATTTATTAGAAAAGTTACTAAAGCCAACTCTTTTTAAGAGGAAATTCCATAAGTAAACGCTATTTGAATTTTCATGCACCACCATTAAAAGTGAACTACCAAAATGAATATGTAAGGTATATTTATTCTAGTATGGTACCAGAAAGGCGAATGTAAAGCATGAACGATAGTGTCAAGACAAGATATATCCAAGAACAAGACCTATGCGCGTTGCAATCCAACGTGGAAAGGAAATGATGTGTGTTATGGAGTACCAAGATAGGAACAATAGGGAGGGTTTAGGAATTCCAGTAGAAAAAATTGTAGTCAGTGGAATACCGTCTGAAGATCGGACATCAATTTGGTAGTTAAAGACTAATCCTCTAGGACTAAACAGTTCGACCTTCTTCAAATAGTAACATTAAAGTAACGACTTTGTGTCATATTGCGTTATCTTTATTAATGTTTTATTCTCAAAACAATTGTTTTTTATGTTTGCTTTCGTTACAAGAATCATTTTACAAAAACGTGACGTCACATAGGGGTAGCATGAAATTTGTGACAAAGCTTGACTTGGCGAAGGGTCTTAAAAATTGGCAAATTTTGCGTGACGTTATTTTTAAATGGGCTCTCCTGCGTCTACTATTTTCACCTTGCCTGATTTCAGTATATCCTCTTCCCCGAGCGAAGACAAATACAGGTTTGCGCCTTGTGGGGGATCTTATCAAAATAAGACCCGGAGCACACTCGCAGTATAAACTCTTTTGGACTTTCTTAACTAGCCAAGTTGTTTTATTAAAAATATTGGTCTTAATATATCAATGAAAATAGTATAAAGCTAAAATTAGGTCAGGAGTTACATTAAGGTGAAAGTAAGCACCAGAAGTTACCCATTAGGGGAAATGAGTTTTTGGGCCCAAATTCAAATTGGCAGACATAGTAATGACCTAGAATATCGAGTTTGCCAAAATTACAAGTGTAACCCATCGCTTAAAAAGTAATTGTATGTAGGTTCATATTCTCATAAAGTATATAGCCTAAAAATTAGTATTTTTTCATAAAATTACTTAAAAATATACTTCATTGTGCATAAATGACCTAAACACATGTGATTGCGTTGTCATAAAGGGGTAACAAGAAAAGTAAATAATCTATATATTAACGCAAAGTATATTCTTTTAACCCTTTGGCTTCGAAGCACTCACATGTGCGTTTACGGTAGTTTCGAAAAGCTCACTTGTGCGTTTTAAGAAGTAGCCTTAAATAATGTTGGTATCCGTAAAAACTAAAAAAGCTATGGATTTGGAAAAAACGGAAAATTTCCGTTAGAAAATAGTAATGCGTATATAATTTTTAGTGTATCTTATAATTATTCTAAAAAGTAACACCAGAAAAATAAAAAAATGACAACTTGACAGCACTTTCTCTCATGAGCAAAAAACAAGACCAGCTTCAAAATTCAAAACTATTAACCGCTGTGACCTTTCTCGAGAGGAACCAGATGGATTTTCTTTTGATTTTGAAAGTGGTAAGCACATATATACCATATGGTTTGTTTAGAGATTTTTTTCACTTTTTATAGGTTTTACAGCAGTCTTAATATTTACTATAACTTACATCCAACTTTTTTTCATTATAGGCAATAATGTAGATTAAATAGAGGAAACGGAAAGCTGTTATGAGACTACTGAGGTAAAAAAGATAGAGAAAGTGCATATATCACACCAATTCCGCAACTGCATCACCTGTTCCTGGTCCATCTAATTACCACGATGCAGATGAATCTCTAAATTTTAAAACAGAATCAATCCCACATTGTTTGAATATGCAGAATCCTCAAAATACTCTTAGTCAAATAACGATGACACCGAAGATTACAAACCGCCTGAATAACCTAGACGATCACGCACGAGGGGCGCAGCAAGACATATGTGCCGCCAATCTACACGGAAGGTGTAAAATTCAACAACGCGGTGGTAGTGTACCATCTCACGGGGGTCGTTGGCAGATGATACTGAAGAACATAGAGGATATCATGAATTTCCATTCACAAGTACATCAGGGATTTCTGTAGAGCCATACGATCCTACCTTACGTTTAGATGTTGTTAAGATTTTCCTAACAGACGAATTAGTAAATCGTATTGTGTCAAGAACAAACAAATATGCGGCCCTATTAAAACTGATATCTGCTGCTAGAGTGACGATGCTAAATTATCTGTATTTAATTTATGGCTTGACGTTACAAAAGACAAAATTTGGTGTTATTTTGCTGTTCCGTTATTGATGTGGATAATACAAAAACCTCATTATATAT
>JAUZNK010002998.1:1125-11148 GCA_035046665.1 Euphysa ruthae | reverse complement strand
TATATATAAATTAATATATGATATTAATATATAAATTATATCAAATAATCTTTCAATTTCTTTATTCAGTTTCTGAGACTATCAACAATTTTTATTTTGCTGTTCAAGGTGAAAGACGGGCTTGTCGATGATTTTGTTGACACTGTTTGTTTCACAACTTTTCAAATTGATGGATTAAGCGAGTTCTCGTTGACCAGGTTACGGTTGTATGCTGACTTTGTTCGTTTAAGAAGGCTACTGCAGTTGTTTTCTCAGTGTTTTACATGCTAAGTGGTCGGAATCTTTTTTAGTTTTTTGCCATGAGAGCTCTATCGCGGCGATGCATTTGATTTTTAATTGCATAATTTAACCTTGGTCATGGTTTCCCTTTAACTCGTTTTTCTATTAGTTGCACATGTCTGTCGAATATATTTTTTAAAGTGGTGATAAAGTTATCTAAAGCTGTATTTACATTCCAAAAGTTATAATCTGTTTTCATTAGGTTTTCGTAATACTTTGAATGGTTTCTGCATAAAATTGTTCTACTTGAAATTTAATGTTGTAAACTTTTCTTACGCAGTATACAATGTCGTGATAGCTTATTGCTATGACACAGCTTATTGCTATGACTTGTTATGATAGCTTATTGCTATGACTTGTTGCTATGACACAACTTTTAAAAATAATTGACGTAGTGTTTGTTGCAATTATAATAAAAGTATATTAAATTATATTAAAGTCTATGAAAGTAGATGTTTCTTTTGTAATAGGTGATCATTATGTGACTAATTGATTAAATGAAGTTAATGATGTTTTTGAAATCATTATTATCTCACTTGCTTAAATATTTTACATTTATATTTCCGAGTAAAATAACTTCTTTTGATTCTAGACAAAAAGAGCGCCAATTGATCGGTCATTATTTCATTACTATTTTTTGGAATTTGATGTTTCTGGAGGCCTGTAGAGAGTACTTATAATTAAAATTTTTGATCATTTTAAAAAAGTTCCAATAAAAATAGTTATTTTCTAAGCCTAGACGTTACTAAAAGTTTATTCTATTTTTTATAAACATATAAAGCTACCCCTCCGCCTTCTACATTTCCACTTTGCCTTTGTATGAAATTGTTTCTAGCTATGTCGTAAAATGTGTTATTGCCGTTATTTTCAGTTATATGTATTTCGGAGAGTGTTAATACGTCAATGTTATTGTTTAAATCAATAAATTGTGTGTTACCAGCAATACCGGTAAGAATCCCACAAAATTTTATTTAAGAAATAAATAATTTGCTTATCATAAAAACATAAAATAAAGCGCTGTGGTAGAAAGACCATATCTCAATTGACTTTTATTCACTTATTTCAATCAAATTAATTAATCATTTATCAGAATTAATCTTTCAGAACAGTTGAATCCTTCCGAAAATCTCTTATATAACTACCGGTATATTTCAAAAGGATTGTTATCAAAAATTATCGAATATAAAACTATAAACAAATTATTCCACTAAAAATTTTTTCAAAAGGCTGCGTTAAAGATAATAGATAATTTAAATCACATTGAAGAATTATTTAAATTTTACACAAATTCCAAGAAGATGAAAAACAGAAAGGTGCCAGATGCGAAGTTATGGTTGCTAGTCCTGATAGGAGCATTATTCTTGCACCATGTTAGTGCTCAGGACGATATCATTGGAGGTGACATTTTCAATTTCATTTCAAAATATATTTTTCTTAATTAGGTGTTACAAATACAGAGAGAAAAACAATGTTTCAAAATTTTAATTACGTTCTTTTCAAACAATTTGGTCAATTTTCATAGTATCTACCAGTGAAGCATCAATTAGTTCGCTTCTAAATATAGTTTTATTGTTTATACAATACAATTAAAAAATTTGCACATATAACAAATTACATAAAATTACAAAATGGTGGCCCAAGTGCAGATCATGTTACGGGTGTGGACAATGTTACCTAGAAAAATTAGCTTAAAACCGTCTCTGTTAGTATTTTGACAACATTACTTTAATTTTAATAGACATTTAAACCATTTCTTTTTTCTCTGGTATATTTCTTTACATCTTTTTCTGCTAAACACAATGAATCGGCTAAATCTACTTTTAGATATCAAATAAAAAGCCATTAAATATAATGCACATCTATGCTTCCTCCTCTACACCCAAAAAAAACCTTTCCAAAAACCTTCATATGATACTCGAGTTGATGTCTAACCCCTTTCTGGCCGTAAAAAACATGTTTATGACATATTTCAATCCATAGCAAATTCATGATGAAACATCGTTTATAAAAGAGAATTAAAACAGTGGGCTAATCAGGACAGACTATAAAATTAAGTCTTAAAAAATAGGGAAATAAAAAGTTGAAAAACAAGACTAACTAATCAATAAATTAAATTATAATTCACGTTGGTAACAAACAAAAGTATAGTGAGAAACGTTGACAATAAACAAACAGTGTTAAATAAAACGTTGTAGAAAATTGTTGAATGATATTACTCAAAGCATTTTTTTCTTATTATACGATCACTAACAGTAATGATAATGCTGGTATCTAAAATAATTGAAAAAGATAAAAAAAAATTTAAAAAAACCGTTTTTATACTGAGGTTACTTAAGCCTCCAGTCTTCTTTAAGTGACATGTGCGACTTTTAATAGATTGTGTTATATTGGTCTAAAAAATAACAGGTTGCTTAAATTAGGCGAATATTTAAGGGGACAAAACATCTCCTTAGTAAAGAAACAAATATTTTTAATAATCTGCATGTTTTTGTTTTTGTTTTTATATTTATTAAGTGTTTATTTTTTATAAGAAAACTTCGACGCCTATATAAAGAGATTTTTTAAATTATTTGTTGTTGGTGTTTTGTTTAATTTACTGTTAAAATGGGTGGTAAAGAAAACGTCTGAAAAGTTGGCACAAGTAGTAAAAAAGAAATTGGACTAAGTAAGCAAAAGGGCTGTTTGCTAAAATATAATCGTCCGATAAAAATTCGTTTGCGTGTTCGTTTGAGCTTTAAAGAATCAATTGAATAACGAGGTTTTCTTGCACATAAAAAAGCATTTTCGGTTGAGACCCGATGAAAAAAGAATTTAATAAACGTGTCAAAAAATTTTAGATATGAAAAATGTGGTATTATAACATATGAGTGACTTGATTCTTCATTTGCGAAACTAAGGAAAAAATACACTAATTTAAAAAGCAAGTAGAAAAATCACAGATAGAACTAAACCTGGAGGTGGTCTGGTCTGAAACCAACTATAGAGCAAAAATGGTATACGCAGCTAAACGTAGTATTTGCGGAAAAAATGAAGATCTTTCATTAGCAAGTGAATCAGGAGATCTCTCATTTACGCCTGAGTTTGAGGAAAAGGATGTAGTCGAGAAAAAAGTTGACTGTAATGATACTTCAGATCTTTAAGATGAAATTAAGGACATTGAATTTAGAAGATAATATTTAAATTTTAAATGACAACGCAAAATTAGTTGCAGCACCACATAAAAAGAGAAAAGCTATTCGATCACAAAACTATTGGAGTTGAGCAAATGAAAGCCTCTTAAATGAGGAGGAATAGATTAACAATGGAAGCTGATATCAGACGAGATGAAATTTTATTAAAATACAAGTGGGTGGAAGCTGAAAAAATAGAGAATATGAGTATAAAATGGCACAGGTGTTTTCCACTACTATTTCCCGTTCGAAAATTTGCCATGAACGACCTAGTTTTGCAAGTTAAAAATATTTTGTCCTGCATGCATACACGACAAAATGAGCCAAACTTAATCCCTTATCAAGACATGCAATGTTCCTCCAACTTCGTTTTCATTCCACCCCAAAAACTTGAACGTTATGCAATATAGTGATACTGCTAGCGTACAGTCACGTGGTGCATCAAATTTTCTGGGAAGACCAAGTAATAATTATGTGAAGACAATTATAATGATTCTAATTTTGGACATTAAACATAGAACACTAAACTCGTTACGTTAGTTATTCTGTTGATAAAAAAAAGTACATTAAACACTATTACGATTTCTCTTTTATATACTCATACATAATGAGATTTATATTTCTGCTCTATGTATTATATATTAAATTAGGATATAGTTTTGTGTAAAATACACGTATTTTTATCTGGTCGTATTTTATATGTTCAAATATTTTTTTAAATAAGTATTCTTATAGTGTGAAAAGAAATCACTAACTTTCAATGTTTACAAATTCCAAAGCCAATAAGAAATTTTCAAACGACAAAGATCTGAAGAATCCTTGTTTTCTTTACGAATTGCTTGTTTTCATATTAGATCCAACTGATCGACCTCCAAACGTGATCTAGGTTCGCATGGGTCATTTACCGAGATACAAAATTTGTATAACATTATACAAGACATGATTATATACTTTAGGTTAAGCATTTTGCATTCTGTTTTTTTACATAATATGCGGAATGTTCCTTTTAGCAAACCATATGCATTTTCAGTAACCACGCGAACACTACACAACTTTTTAATTAACCAACGTTGTTTCGGATCCTTTGTCTCCTCGTTATATCCCTTTATCAATCACGGGTGTCTAGGAAATGCACTATCGCCAACTGTACTAAGAGGTATTTATTGATCTAACTGCATCATTTAATTTGGTATTACACCACCATTGAGTATTTCTTGGTAGATTCGTGTGGTATTTAGCAACCGTGCATCATGTGTGCTTCCTTATAAAGCCGATCAATTCAGCTCTCCATTCCGCTTCATAGTCTGGAATTTTGAAATTTTAACATAATTATTATTATACATTGTTGCGCATGATATTCTGCAAACTATATCAAAAAATTCTCCAGCGAGAGAAATTGATACCCCGAATAGATCTGCAATGGTCAAATAAGAAATTCCATCAGCTAAACGATACAAAAAAAGTCCAAGTTGACGATGTAGTGTAGTCGAGTAAGGGTTTAAATTAGTTGGTTGTTTTTTAATGAATAGTGTAATAATTCTTAAAACAAGTTCCAAGGTTCCACAAGATATTCTCATAAGTTTAGTATCATAAGCCACAGACCAGCAACTTTTTCTTCTGTTTTTTGTTTGCACTCCTCGCTTGCCTTCGTTTCTTTTGGCATGCAGTTGCTGCAGTTACTATGACTATTGATGCATTTGTTGTTATATAATCATCTTCCAATTTTCCTCTTTTTTTCTACTGCATTTTTAAGGAGAATAAATTTCAATGTCTTCTGTTCTTTGTTTACTATTATTATTTTCCGATGCATTTGTTTAAAAATCTTCTTACTAAAATCTCCATGTTTTAAATATTTTTACTTTTCTTTTTACTTCTTATATGCGTTGTTCAATGTATCTCCTTAAATATAACACACTTTAAGCAACCTGAAATAGTTTTTATATTGCCCACTTAGTGTATCGCTTTATGTTACAAATTTAGGTCAAAGCAGCTATAATCCGGTTTCTCAAAATTCTCAGTATGTGCTAATCCTTAAGTAGACGTATAAAAACGGCTAGTGAATGAACTTCCATTTCACATATCAACCTTTATTTTTGGGGTAAGTGTGCGCTCATTGAATAATTCTTTTTGAATGTAAATTCATGGTGCATGTTAAAGCTTTGTGCGTGTCACAGATCCAATTTTTATTTTGGTGTGTGATTTAGTAGAAATATGTTTTGAACAAGACCTGCCTCTAGTTGTTCAAAATTTCAGTACCAAAATGGAAACTTGGTATAATATTTTTTCATACTTTTGGCACACATTAAATGGAAGAGAGGAAGAACTAAAATAGTAGGTTGAAAAAAAAGTATAATTTGTTTTTTGTTAGTTTGTTTTTATAAGTTAACTCATAAAGATGCATGAATTTGTTGTAAAGCTAAAATATACATCTTTCTATAGCTCATTTGATCAGTTCGCTGAGGTTTTGGGCTTTTGTCTTATTCCGGCTAATAAAAGAAAAAATGAAGATGGTACAGGCTAAATAAGCAATTATTATTATTGTTTTAAAACGTATATAGGATGTAAAACGTCAGCAAAATAAAATACAATGCTGCTATTAAACCTCCTCACCAGGAAGAGATTTCCAGGATAAACCGCCATTTGATCGAGTTACGTTTAGCAAAATTTTGAATTTCGGATTAATTAAAACTTTTTGAAATTGTCGCTAATTATATCAGGTGTACCTCTGCGTGCAAAGAATTTATGAAGAGCTAATGATATACTGTCAGTGTTTTGATTATTTCTAGTTAGTTTCAAATGTACAGCTCTTGAGTGCAAACACTTTATTAGTAAAATACAACACTAAAAACCTTCTTTGTTTTCACATTTTTGATAAAATAACGGATCAGAAAAGTCTAAGCCAAAATCTAATGCTTTTAAAACACTACAAAGTTTTTTTGATCTTAATATGTTCTCGTCATAATATAATTTTAAGCAAAGTGTTCAATTTAGCATAATTCTGAGATAAAGTAAATCTAGTTTTTTCGTAATTTATCCAGACTTGTGATCCAGCATGAATTTTTTTGACAGCTAATAAACCCTTTTGACAACCTATGATGTCACATTCGATAAATGTTCAAGTCAACTAAACTTTATAAATCAATAATATTGTCTAAGTCACACCTCTTGTTTTTGTTTGGACAGTGAATACAGAAAGTTTTCTTTTCTTCAGTCAAATCAGAAGGCGCAATAACTTTACGTGATGAAATAACAATGGGATTTTCATGTAAAAACACTGGAGCGTTCACCATGTATGATTATGACAAAATGGATTTAGTGATGTAAATCTAGTATCAATATCTGCTGGATTTGATAATGTATTGATACAAAACCAACAGTCAGGTGGTACCTTCTGTCTAATAAACGAAGCTCTATTCTCAACACAAATATTCTATTGCTTTCTAAACTGCGTTAACAACAATAAACAAACTTGTGAATCACACCAACTTACTCTGTTTCAACTTTCAAAACACAACTAACCGAATTTCTTACTCTTTGTATTAGTTCAGCTAGAAGTTTACAATTAAAGCTTTCTTTGATACAACCCTTGATTTGGCACACCACAACTCTACATGAACACCATGACAACAAATATTACGTAAATAAACTGCTGCATCATACGCTAAACCTTAAACATCCGAAAAAACCATGCAATTCTAGCTTAGCAGCAGAACACCAAAATATTTGTCAGTCAAGTATTAACTTAGGTCATTTACATTTTTTTTTGCGTTTATTTAATTTTTGCGGTAATAATTCATCCCATTTGCACGGTAACGATTTTTGAAATAATTTCTTAAATTGCAACACTAAAAGTGATATAACTCCTATGGATCATAAAACAATTTTAAAATGTTTCTTTTCGTAATGTTTAATTTACCAGATGTTTCTAAAATTTCTCTAAAGTTATAAAATAGTTTGTCATTTTTAGTATCCCAGTTTACTCCTACCATTTTTCAGAACTCCGTATTGCTACCCAATAGTGGTTTGGTATGGGTTTCATGATCTTGATTAATTAAATTTTTAGGTAGTTTTAAATTAGACAATTCCTGCGATTCTATATAACTTTGCAATGTAGGGTCATTATTATCCCATTTATATAATTCGAATTTAGCATCGTTTAAAACCAACTCTGACTGTTTGTAAAACATTTTTGCTTCATTAATGATATCGAAACTTTTTGTTAGTTCGTCTATGTAAAAATTCAAAATTAGTTGGTGTTGTTTTTATTTATTATAGAAAAAATGATAAAAGATATATTTACAAATTCAGTTTAATTAAAAAGAAAATTATATACATGCTAAAGGTTAGTATTTTAGTTTCAAAGCTTTTTGGTATAACATAATATTACACCTAAATATTAAATGGAAAAGTTTTTATCATTTATGCAGCTGAGGCTCTTTTGAAAAACGTCCATATTTCAAATGGAAATTCATCCCCTGCTCACTCTTTCTTGGGAACTCCTCCCCTTAAATAGACAATGAAAGTCCATTATGTCATGTTTAAACCAAATTATTTTTATTTTTCAATCAAACGACTCTGTAACTCTCGAGTTTTATATCTTTTTGGATATATTTCCAGGTTTATTCAATACTGTGTGGATATGGATGATACATCCTTCATTGACCGAGAGCAATGTGTAGTGTGCCAAACTCTATCTGACGAAAAACTTAATATGGTCGGAAAAGGTACCGAAGCAATAACTAGAAATAGTGAGACATTTGAACAAAACAACTTACTCACTAGCTTGCGATAAAAAAAATGAACGAGAACACGGTAAATGGCAAAGTTTTGTAGCTAAAATCAATCGTTCTTTTCAGAAATTCAACTCTTCTTATGTAAGCGACAAAAAGAAAAATTAAGACTTGCAGCGAATCTTCAAGTGAAAACGTTAGGAAACTCTCACGACTGTCAGTAACTGAGTTCGAGTTCAAGAAGCGTTGTTTATCTTCTACTAAGATATGCATTTCAAATGACAAACATCTTGAAGGAAATAAATTTTGCGTGGGCGAAACAAAAGAACATCGTGATAGTATCCTCAAATTATATGCAATTCGAAATGATGTGTTGTCGAATAATATTGAACACCACATACTAAATTGTGTTCAGACCTAATAGCCGGCAAAGCCCGCTTCCACAGCCAGTGTGTTGATAAATTTAGCATTTCATTTGTAGTAAAAAAAAATCATTAAAAAGTGCGAAAGGGAGACCTACGAACACAGTTTAACAAGAACTATTCCAGACTTGTGTGATTGGCTCAAAAACAGAACCAGAGTTAAATACGTTATCTGAACTGCATGCAAAAATTAAAGCTCTAGCTGGAGCCGAAGAAGTTTATGGCAAGAAATGGATTAAAACAAAAGTTATAGAAAAGCATGGTGTAAGTGGAAGTCATCAGGTTTTTTTGTTTTTCAAACATTGACGAGTTGCTAATTAACGATATCTGATTCGATAACAAAAAACAGGACGTACTGGAAGACAAAAATCGTGTACTATTCTTAGCTGCCAAAATAATAATAGCGGGAATCAGATAAACATATCCACTAAATGAAGTTATTACTTGCTTGGATGAGAATAATGCTTGACTTCCATCATATATTAGACTATCTATGTAAATAGTCTTGTAAAACCACCTGTTAAATATTAGCCTTGCACATTAGTGAGTGTTATATCTCGAAGATCTTGATTGCTTGGATCGATTTTGGTCTAGGTGTTGAATTAGATCATTTAACTGTATCAAAACGGTTTTTAAACGAACTTGTCGACAAGGTAACTCGCCCTAAAAAAAAATCTGCGGTAATCAATAAAAGTACAAAAGAATAAGGGAGGGACTTACAAGGTTCATTTTGTCAGCAGAATATGTCGACCACAATGTGTGCACGCTTGAGGGAAAGATAACTCTTCATGCAATGATAACAGTTAGGACAACAACTGGTGACGTAACAACAGCTTCAAATTTTGCTTCCATTCCAAAACAAAATTTCTTAAAGTCCAAAGCTGTTATACATAATAAATGTTATTTGTTGTAATTATGATATGATGTTTGCAAAGTTTATTTGCAAATCCTGAATCCTAGTTCCACTTTAAACATTTTAACTGTCTACAATATTTTCTTAATTTACTCAATTACCAACACAATAAGTTCAAATAGTTCGCAAGAACGGTATTTCTCATTTTGTTGATATCTTATTGAAACTCAAGACGAACATCAACCTATATAAAAATGCAGACACTTCCTAAATTATTGCTTCTTTTAAACAGTTTTTGAATGCTTTAACTTTTCGAAACTTTTTCATGGTAAGGAATTCAAATTCACATTTATGTTGCACCAGGAGTTTATGTTGCACCAGGAGTTTATGTTGCACCAGGAGTTTATGTTGCACCAGGAATTTATGTTGCACCAGGAATTTATGCTGCACCAGGAGTTTATGTTGCACCAGGAATTTATGTTGCACCAGGAGTTTATGTTGCACCAGGAGTTTATGTTGCACCAGGAGTTTATGTTGCACCAGGAGTTTATGTTGCACCAGGAATTTAT
>JAUZNK010002997.1:0-27389 GCA_035046665.1 Euphysa ruthae | reverse complement strand
TATATATATATATCAATTCCGGCATTAGCCCTCAGCGGTCATTAGCCTATGTATTCTTTCCTGTTTGTGTATCCATACATGTTTCATTTCATCTGTTACAGTTTTTCTTTTCATTGATTTTTTCTGATTTTTTGCATAATGTTAGATGTCAATAAAAGCAAGAGAGTGACATAACTTTGAAAATTTTCTTTAGCCCAAAATTTTCCCCAAAAATAGGTGTTTTCCATTGTTCTGAAAATAATTTAATTTGATTTTTCTGATAAAGGTATCTTTTGACTTATGTTAACAAAAATGATCGTTTTGGGACCCAATTTATTGCCTGAAAACAATGAAAATGATCTTTTTTAGATTTTTCCCTCAAGTTCAAATTTTGAATATGCTGTTATTTTGGGCTGTGTTAAGAATTATTATGTATAATATATTGAGCATGTAGACCATCTTGGAATTTTTTCATGTAATTGTAGTCAGTATGTGTTTACATGGTGTAATAAATAATATTTGATCTTAGTGCTTAGAAGTTTCAATATGTCTGTTTATTTCGGTTAATTAGGTAATCCAGTGAGGTAATCCAATTAGGTAATGAAATAAAGTAAAAGAAATTTTCTTTATGAATTTTCAAGCAATTTTAAAAGTTATCTGTACTATACAAGTTATCAGCAATCTATCAACAATTTATTTAAATGCAAGGAAATAAATCCCTGCAGCAAACTTTTGGTATAATGAATTTTTGTAATTATTATGTACACTGGTCTTGTGCAGACAAATTGCTCGCACTATCAAAACTATGTAAATACACAGCATGTTCCATTTGTTGGTTTATTCTTAAACTTATGGGTATTGTTTAGTAACTTATTTTTGAGAAGTAAGTTTCAAAATTAGTACAGAAACTTGGTTGCACTATAAGGGAAAAAATCTATGTACTTTCAAAGTATTCCATCGATTTTTTGCACCCTGGTTTATGTTTGAACTCTTGGGTTATGCTCCGTAAGTTTCAAAATATGTTTTTTAAGAAAATCTGACTTCTGACTTCATAATCTGCTTTTATCTTAAATATGTCTATCAAAATAATGTTGAATCGTCTCTTAACAGTCACTATTTAGATTGCTATGATGTTAGATTTACTAGTGAGCGTAAAACTGGTTCTAGTTTATGCTCATGAAAATCATGAGTTTGAAAACATTGTCACCACAATTTATTGACAGCCAACTCTTAGTCTCATATTTGTTAACCATATTTTTATCTGCTGCTGATATATTTGAATCTAAGGTCATTTTTCAAATTAGTTCCCAGTTTCTCAAAAGTACATACAGAGATTTAAGTAATTTGTAGTATTTTTTCATGAAAATAAAATTGACTTTCAAAAATAATATATGCAAAACAATCAAACAAAATTATTATTTGAAATAGCCCTTGAGATAACGATAAGGATAGCATAAGAAGAAAAACCTGCTCATTGTTTACATTTTTTTGAAAGCAAAATCTTAAAAAATAATGAAACCTTTCTGCTACATATAGAAAAGATAGTTATTGTTGAACTTCTATGTTTAGTAACTTAAATAAGCACTGCCACTATCTTTGATATATTTGGTTAGATCATTCCAAATGCTCAGTAGAGGATTGAATTTTGGACTTCAACAGTTTTTTCATAACATGGGTTATAACTTTTGATAGGGTTTTTTGTACTAATCTTTATTTTAAAATGAGGCATAAAGATATCAGCCTTGTGCTTGGGATATCAATATTAATAAAGTTAGCTTCTTTGTCTTATGGTTTGAAATACTCACTTATTATAAGTGAGTTTATGTTTACAACCATTGAACCTGGCATTTAATGGTTTGATAACAATTCCGTATTTTGTTTTTTCTATTTAGGATCCGATTACAGGCTCACTCATTAACTTTAACAATAAGTCCCTCAACAGACTGGCTGCTGATCTCTACAGAGGTAAATAATATCATTTTAATATCTTAGAATTGAAATTAAAGAAATTCAAATAGGCTTTAATTCTTATAATTTTTGGAGCGATAAATAGTTAGAAGCCAAATCATTTTGAAATATGAATATTAAATCATTAAACTTCTAAAATATTTAACTATTTTCAATATATATTTTAAAACCCTTCTTTCCAATAGCATTTTTACACTCTTTTTTTGTTTCAGTTTTTATATTTATTGGGTTACAAAAATAATAGTTATCCAGGCTCTTTAGCATTTAAATTTATTCTTTGTTCGTTCCAATAATTCCGCAATAGAAATATGGTGAAGGAAAAAAAATTTTATTCAGCATTTGCAGAATCTAATACTAATTTATGTGGTTAATTTTAAGGATTTTTTGTCTTTAAAACTTGTTTTTGATATAGGGAAAATATCTTTTTTTACCACAAGAAAGAAATTTACAGAAATATATTGATATTGTTCCCTGTTTTTAGTTTTTAATTTTATGTTTTTACAATTTTTTTTTAGTAATAATGAAATTTATGGGTGATTTGAGGAGAGATCGACAAGAAACAAATTCAGAATTGATTTCCACTGTTTTAAGGGTCAGTAATAACTAATTTTTAAAATCATATTTATAATATTATAAAATAATATATAAATAATAACTAATTTTTAGGTATGAAAATATATATGTGATATGAAAAATTATTAGAGATATTGCTCATTCAGATGCATCCACTGTTATTCTTTTTTCAAGCTTTGTATGTTTTGAAAGGTTTAGACATTTAAAAAGATGGTTGTTCTTCATCAAATTTATTTGTGATAGCAAAGCTTGTGTGTCTATTTTTTTTGCAAACCTGAATTAGATTTTAAAATGTAGAGTCTCTAGGTTTTTGAGAAGAATGGTTAAAAGAAAACTGATCATATTTGGATACATTCTGGTCCAGTTAACTATCAATTTTTTTAGGAGAGATGGCTGAAGTCGTAATTTACCATAAAAAGGAATTATTTCAAATAATGGGGGTTCTGTTTCAAAAATCTTGTTTTAGGCCTCAGCGTAACTTCAATTTTTACTACATTAAAAAAATTTTCTATCTGATTATTAAATTTAGTTGAGTCCTCATTTTATAATTTACAATGAAAACTTGAAATTTTACCTATTGTTTGGAAAATATTCATGTACCAGACAATATTCGTTATAAATTTATAATATGTAATATAAATAAATAATATTTAATATATATAAATACAAATTTTGATTAATTGAAAAAAAAAGGAACTTTCATAGAAATGATTCGATGGAAAACATATTTTTCCTGGAATAGTGAAGAACCAAATAGCCAAAAATCCCAAGTTGAAATAAAATTTTGGATTTAAATCAACAATGTGCCACCTCAGTGTACCATATTGGAGAAATTTATTAAAGACTTATAAAATTTAATTAATAGAATCTAAAAATAAACGAACGGTCTGTTTCAAAGAAAATTAAAAAGTTTTCTATTCTATTCTAGTATTTGCGGCAAAAAAAGCAACATTTATGAACGATCACCTTCTCAACATGAAAAATTCTCACGAATAAAACTAAAACTTGTAAAAGAGTTGCTAAAAAATAAAAATAAACTTGAGCATTTAATCAATTTTAAGTCAACAAATATGACTAGAAAAATTATTTTAGACACTCGCATCGAAAATTTAGCAAAATCAGATGAATTAATTAATTTGTTACAATAAAATACCATAATGATAATTTTCAAAAAAAAACTTCTTTTCAGATTATTGGTTCCATCCAAAGTCATGCTAGAGTAATTATAACCATTCAAGAAAAATTAGAAACATGTCAGTGGAAGAACACCACTGCCCCAATAAGATGGCTTTCAAGCATTAAGAATACACCAAAATGTTCCGTTATTCAAATGGACACTAAACAATTTTAGCCTTCTAATTTTAAAGAAATTAAATTTGCTAAAAAGCGTTGTAAAATTAGTGCTTAAAACCTTGGAATTTTATGTCACTGTAGGAAATAGTTGCTTCCGTTTTTTAATAAAGTATCATGAAAAATAAGACACACATGATCGTTTTGATGCAAAATTAGGAAGTTTTGATGGGGCGGAGATTTAAATATGGTTGGACTCTATATTTTAAACTCATTGAAAAAAATTATTGCAAGGATGGTCTCATTTTTTATGCACTAAAAATTGGCATCAAACAGACAAGATTAAAAAACAAATAATTGAAGTTTTAGAAAAATTTAATTTCAAATACAAATTAATTTAACAGAAGATTCTTATCGACTATATAAAAAACGATAGTTTGTTATACATTAAAACTGACTCTAACCAGCCTTTTGAAATTTTTAAAGCAAATACCTGTATTTAAAATCGATATACTGAACTAGACTTTTCCAGTGAGCAAATGTTCCGTTAATGAAAATTTAATTACAATGATGGCACAAAACAAAGCAGATACAAAGCGGAGTGGTACGACGTTTGACTCCGGAACGAAAGGTTACGAGTTCGACTCCCACCTCTGGCGGAAATTTATTTCCATCTTATCTCTGAGTTTCTGAGCAAAACACATTGCGTAATGCAACGCTAGCTCAAATTGGTCGGGTTGTTTGGTTGAGCTAATTTTCATAGACGCAAATGGGCGTTCTAAGTACTCCAAGACCCGCCACGTGGGCCCATCTGGAAATATTGTCTCGGCAATTTGTTGGTTCCCCATGTTAAATATAACATTCTCATTCTCTCTCTTTCTCTCAAAAACTTTGACCTAAAGTTCATTCCTAAAAATGCTAAAGCAAACAGAATAAGAAAACAAAATATTATGGGGCTTAACCCTCTGTTTAATAAAGGTTTTTCTACCAAAATTGGAAATATAATTTTGAAATTTAAATGAAAGTTATTCTCCACACCCAAATAAATCACATATGATTTTTAACCACAACACAGTTAAATTGACCTGCAGTTGCACAAAAACTGACACTACAAAAATGGAAAAAACGCAATTATTAATACTATTATTATTAAAACATATTTATAAACATATAAAAACTTTAAAAAATAAAATTATGCTATTATTAATGTTTGTCATGATTAAGTTAAAATTATTAAAAAATTTCTTATATTATTATTATTATTTATTTGTTTTAGTCTGTATTAATTAAAACAAAATTTTAAATAGTATATAGATATAAAATTAACCAAAACGATATTTTAACAAATCTTGGAACTTTTTCCTGTCAGCCTCTCTTATACAAATTTGAAGATCGTTATATAACTTTTTACCTGTGTAATAGAATGATTTTTTTGCAAAGTTTACTTTAACAGGCTGCAGCTTCACCATGTAGTTGTTGCTTTGTATCTGAATACTGTTATTTTGTACTTCAAAATAACTCAGGAGGCTAATGCAGGTGTCACCATCGATGCGCTTCCTTACTAACACGTATGATTATTTAACAATCATATTTTACACGTTTATAGAATTTGAGTTTTTTATTAAGGAATTGGCTCTTTTTTGATCAATTTGAACTTGCCATGAGTATAAATATGAATATAAATTTTTGTTAATTATAAAATAAATTATTAGCTTAAAAATTCTTACTTTAATTGTTGCTTATGTTAAAATTCTTCAAATTCTATTTAATAAAATTGCATATGGGACATTCTTTTTAATTTTCCATTTTAATTTCCATTTTAATTTTATGTATCATATATCATGCATTAGAAATCATGATAATATTTTAGTTGTCAATATTACATCATTGTCATTATGGGATCATCATAAGAATATATATTTTTTTATTAAAGCAAAAACAAAAATTACAAAAAAATAATAATCTTATGTCTTTATATTTTTTCCCTTTGGGATAATGAATAGCTAAAGATGATGTCAGCAGAAAATTATCAATAGGAATAGTTGAAATTCACAATTTTTTATGATTTGCTATTTTAGACAACCTTTAGCTTTCCAATAACGCGTAATTCACTATTTGGTCCTTTACAACATGAAATATTAGGATTTCAAAAGGAGTCTGTTTTTTACAAAAACAAAAAAGCAAGTGTAGTAAACTTTGCAGCTGAAGCTCATTTGGCATTAACCCGAAAATCTTTTTTTTTTTTTTTTTTTTTTGCTGACTCTGCAGAAAATTTGTGCCGATTTGAAAAAATTGAGGTGAAATTTGTCTATTTTTTTTGGTATTATTTCACTATATGTATGCGATAGATATATACCATTTACCATAAAATAAAATAATTTATTCTTCCAATAGATAACCAAATCAAAATAAATTTCAGTACTGTCGACAGAGATTTTATTTCTATTCACTGTTTTATTGTATAATATTCAGTTGTAGCGTAAGAAAATTTGTTGTTCGTTGAATTCTGTTGCAGTTTTCTTCTATCATCAATTACCATAGACTATTTTTAACTTTAGATTGTCAACAAGCTTGTCATACTTTCACAAACCTTTTTATATTGATATATTTATATTGAAATTTTAAGAAACTTTGTTATAAATAGTTAGGCCATCAAGCTCATCACAATTTTTATATAAAGAATTATTTTTTATGTTGCATTAGCAAAGAAGTTTTTTAGCAAAACAAATCTTTTAGCTCAACCCTGTCAAGAGTTAACCAGAGAGTATGTTTTTAACAGGATGAAAACATTTTATTGAATTGTTTCAACGTGTTCCTATAATGTTTTCAAGACTCTTGTTAAAAATTATAAATATACAAATTTTACAATATATAAGATATGCATCTTTGTTTCTGATTATAAATTATTATAACTTGGTAAATTTCAATGTTAAAAATTTGTTTTACCAAATATTAAGAAATAACTTCTTTTTTTTTAAAGCTAAGTTATATTTTTAACATGTTTTTATAAAATAATTCACATGTTGATAAACATTAGAGGTCTTGCTTGTTAAAATGTTCCTCAATTCTTGTGCTCAAATATCGTAAGTTCTTACCAATATAACGGGTGTTTCAGCTAGCTCAAGTACTTATAAATAACATGAGAATAGGGTTTTGCAGGAACTTTGTATTTTAGTTGCAGAATAATTTTTAATGATGAAACTATACAGTTACTGAAAATAAAATATAAGTAAAAGTAGTGAAGAAAAGAAAATATGTTAGAATTAAAGGTTAAGGATTTTATTGTGATAAATTTTATTTTTATTTTATTTTATGACATGTAAATCTACCAAATATTTTTCACTAAAGCAAAAAATTTTTGCTTGAATTTTAGATACTGGCGTCTTTAGCTGTTATAGCATTTCAACAGTAATTTTGCTTTAATGGTTTTGCTTAGCATTTATGGGCTTTTCATTTATTTCTTAGATATAAAATATATGATACCCATAGCTATTTTATACCGAATATTTTTTTTTTAACATAATAGGTGATGATTAGTATAGTCTAGGTGATTGTGTGTGCTCATAGATTTAAATAAAATTTCTGGTTTTGTTTTTTACTAGTGGAGTGTTAAATAGGAAGTTTGTTGTCTTTTTTTATAAACTCTTTTAATTTTTATGGTCACCAACTGAAAATTCTTTTTCTGCCAGCCCTGGCCTAGAAACATGAAACTTAATCGAAAATTATAATCATAGTTTTTAAATAATTAGTTATGTTTTGTTCACAGATGAAAAAGATATATAATAAAAGATGTGTTTTTATTGTTATTACACTTTCATTTTGTCAATGTAATTTATTTTCATAATTATAGACACTCTCTTTCTTGTCGTTCTCCACACTAATATTTTAGATGATGCCTACATGTCATTAGTGGAAGGCTTACAAATTTTTATTGCTTTCTCCAAAATATCTTCCTAAAATAACTTTTAATGCTTCCATTTTTACGCTATTTAATATATTTTGTGGTGTTTTTCCATTATAATTACTGGTTTCAATTTTACTGTTGCATTTTAGACTGGCATTGAAAATCTAGACATGAGAGATGAGATATATTGTCAGCTTGCAAAACAAACAACAAACAACAAAAGTGATAACAGGTACCCAAATTAAATTTTTTTGTAATGGGTATATTCAGGTTTCAATTTTATTGAAAAAAAAATTTCACAATTTTAAAGAATTAGGAATCTATCAAGGTTCTTCAAAAAATAAAAAATACTCTTACAAATTTTACATAACTCTAGGTTATGGATCCAAAATGATGGAATTGCTAGTCCGGTCTATTTATCTCACTATTTATCTGCAGAATATATACTAATATTATATAAAGTTTTTTTTGAAGGATTTCGTCATTAAGAACATTGCACTTTGAAATATTGCAATGATTCCTATTATTTTCTCTTAACTACTTTATCTAATTTTCACGTGCCACTCATACTATCAAAATTTGAAGCCATTCACATGCATTTTATGCCATATTTGTATTTTTGAAATGGAAATAAGACAGCTAAGAAAGAAAAAATTTTTTTCGAAAAGTAATAATTTGTTATTGAAGAACATTCTTGTAGGTGAAAAAAATTTTGAATTAGATACCTTTACTTTTTAGTAAATTTATGGATTAGTATTTCAAATACCATATTCTAAATGAATCCAACTGATGTATTTTTCTCCTCATTTATTAAAGGGAAAATAAATCTTTTTAAGAACACTCAAAAATTTGCCATAAAGGTTTGTACAGAGTAGAGAATGCAAAAGAGGAGGCTATGTTAGCTGATGATTGTTTATTTGTATTTTTTTTTCTGTTTAATACAATGTTTTTTTTTGTATGAATCAAAATTTTACTTGTCTAAGAAAAAAATCTAATTTCTCATAAAAAGTAGCGTGTTTACACCATAGCTTGAAAGAAAAATTGATTAAGGTTTGCCAGAAACATTTGACAGCGAATTTCTGGCTGGCAGCAATAAATATTTTGACTCGATTCTAAGGTGTCGCAAGTATTAAAGAAACTAAGGTGTTGGCAGCAACAGTAATTAAATATCCAAATTGGATTAATAATTAGATCATGAAATATCAAAATAATGCATTATTTATAGGATAAAGAATGATATTATGGAAAGATCGATGGTAATAATATTGAAACAAGTTATTTCATTAAAAAAAATTTTCTACATTTGTTTTTAAAAATCAAAAATAATGTGATTTCAGAAAATTTTTTGGAATAAATATTTTACCATGTTATGAAACTTGATGCTTAGTGAAAAATCAAACCCAGTTTTGTGGTCAAAATCTTCTGAAAAAATCTAGTTTTGTGCAGTTCATTTGAGGTCATTTCACCCGTGAAATTTTCATTGCAATTGGGAAAGGACCGCTACATCAGCATGTAAAAGCTGCTAAACCAGATATTTCATATGATGTTATTGTTCAATATTTAAAATCTGGGAATTTTGCAGTTTAGTTATATAATAAAAATTTTACTTTTTATGAAGAGAGAGTTGTAGCCGAGGCTGGAAATTGCTGTTACTATGTACAGCATACTTTGATTGTTCAGAATTGCTACGACCATACTTGAACAAGTTCTTTCATAGTGCTGCTGAACCAAAGAGAGATTTCCATGGTATTTTCTTATTCCTGTTAATTTTAAAATGATTTTAGGTAGGTAGGATAAATCTGATAGTTAATTTGAAAATTCTTTGAATAGCTTATCCCAGGTTAAACCTGGGAGCAGTTTGGGCTTTTTAGCCATTTTGAAACCTATATCAAGTGTATGTATAATTTAGGCATAAAGTATCATTTCTGATTAATTGGGCTAAGTCAGCTACTTTTTTTCCAGGGAAATAGACAAACCAAAATTTAATGTAGAAACTTTGAATACATAAATGATCGAATAAGTCAGTTTTAAAATAAAATTCCATTATCCTATTATGTCTCCAGTAAAAATAAAAAAATAACACATGAATTCTGTACCTAATATTCAAATCTAATTCTAGCCATTTTCAAATTCCTGTGCAGATGTTGGTTTGATTTAAAGATAACTTCGTTCATGAGATGTATAATAGTAGCTTTATATAGCTACTGCTTATTAGTTTTATATCATTTATGTAACCTATATCTTGAATTATAGCTGCTGCAAATATCTGTGAGTTGAATTTATCTCGCTCATTTAAATACGGTGGAAGGAAACAAATGCCAAGTGAAAATGAGCTCTTTATGTTTATGGTAAGAAAGCTGTTGTTTGTTTTATTGTTATGAATAAATTTTTTTTTCATTTGGAAACATTTTGTAAAATCTTAAACCAGATTTTAATTGTTATAAGAAAATTTTGAACTAAAATTATTTGTATCAGTTTGACATGAAGACCATGCAATTTTGCAGGGAAAAAACATCACCAGTTATATGTTCAAGTTTAACAAAGAAAATTAACCTCCTCTACTGGTATTAGACTGGCATTTGCACCTTTTCATATTTGGTGTAGAGTTTATACTTTGATAATTAATGTCTAACAGCAATTGGCATGAAAAGCAATTGAAAATAAGATGCAATGACAGTTTTGTGCTCAGTCTAAAAGGTGTGCACAATAATGTTAGTTCTAATTATTCAAGTTGGCACAGTGGTAGGACATTTGACTATGGAACGAAAGCTCATGAGTTTGAATCTCGCCTCTGGAGGAAATTTACTTTTCATGTTATCTCTAAGTTTCTGAGCAAAACTTATTGCATAATGCAACACTAGCTCATTCTGGACGGGTTGTTTGGTTGAGCCAATTTCATAAGTGAAAATGCGTGTTCTAAGTACTCCAAGACCCGCCATGGGGTCCCTTCAGGAAATATTTTCTTGGCAATTTGTTGGTTCCCCACGTTAAATATAACATTCTAATTCTCTCATTCTCAAGAATATTTACTAAATAATTTATGTAATTTTAGCGAATTTTAATCCACTGATCACGTTTAATTATGTGTTAGTTATCAATTCCCATTCATTACAAATTTTCTCATTCTTGTAGCAAGGCAAACATGCTAAACATCAAATAGTTGAATTACCAGGTGGAATACAGAAGCTATGTAAAGTTCAGACAAGTACAGTGAGTATTTTCAAAGAAAATTTTCATTCTGTATACGACTATCTTCGGATACACTTTATATTCCCTAGTTTTTTAGCTATTGCTTTCATCTTATTTCAGGTCATAGTAATTTTATTTATACAAGTATAGAAAGAGCTTGACAGCAGTGCTGCTAACGACATTTTAAAGGTGGGGGTAACCAAATGAAAAATAGCAAGAGGGAGTTGTTAAGTTTTTGGTTTAAACCAGATTCTACTAAAGCATGAAAAACAACCAGTAAGGTTGGAACAATTGTTATTAAACTATCTCTTTACTTCTGTTGTTCTATATAGTTCTGTTCTAAGTCTGAGATAAATTTTTAGATTAATTTATAAAAGTTGCAAGTATAGTATTTAGGGTCTTTTTAACATTAATTGCTTGCCTAAATGTCAGCCATGAAAATTCTCGTTCTTGAATCCCAGACCCATTTTTTTCTGTTTTTCTCAAAAATTGTGTTTTAATAATTGTTATTTCTCATTTACATATTTGCTATATTGTATATTTTACTAAGGCCTGTTTTTGTCTGTTAAATTAAATTTTTCCTAGATATTTAGTTTTAGCTCTCGTGATTTATCATATAACTGTAAAAAATAATTATATAGAAATATTGTCGTGGCAATTTGTTGGTTCCCCACGTTAAATATAACATTCTCATTCTCAAAAATATTTACTTAATTTATTTCTATTGAAATTATTTTAATCCATTTTGTTCTGTCCAAGCTACTTTTAAAGTAATAAGAGTTCTTAAAATTTTTCACCCATTTTATGGTTTTTAAAACCATTAACACAAGGTTAAGTCAAAAGCTTGATTTACATCTAATGGAAACAGAAAATGTTGAAAATAAGCAAGAATGTTTCTGAACATAATTTAGGTTGTCGTTGTTATTGTAATACTTTAGATTGTTTATCTATACAATGGACTCGCATGAAGTTAATAACTTTCAAACGCACACATAATTTTTGCTTTTATGCTTTATATTATTTTTACTACAATTGCAGTTGGGTTGAATTTATATTTTCTCATGTATTCAAATAGATACCTGAAAAGTATTTTTGAAATAACGTATTTAGACAGCATATGATTTGGTTAAAGATATTTGTCAAGAGATGGGTCTTCACTCCGAGCAAGAACATGAAGAATATGGTCTCTTTGTCTTCTTTGAAGATCGTATGTATATTTTTTGAATGATAGATTCTCAAAGTGTTTTCGGGTGTTAAGTAATATTGCATTGAAGGTTTTATGCATTTTTGTTGGTATTTGAGGGATTGAGGCCAACTGTTCCCGAGTTTTCATCTTTGGAAACCAGTTCTATTTACCCATCACTTGGCCTCTATAGCCCATTACAGATTCTCATCTTTTTTGGACTTTGTGTCAAGTTAAACTGGATTTTTTTTTTTTTTTTTGTGGAAACTATGGAAATCTATGGAATAAAATATGATTTTTTCTCAGATTAAATTTAGTTTCTTTTTATTACCTCTATTGTATGCGTAATTGGATATATAAATCCAACCTTTCTCAAAAATTTTTGCTTTTCTTACTTAGAGTTTGCTCTTTATAAATTTAAACTTTAAGTGTAGATTGTTCCTTCATCTTTTAGCGAATTGTAATAGGCGGCAAAAGCGAAAGTTAAAATTTATCTCTCAGAACATGCTTGCTGCTTAACAAGCTTTGACAAGTGTTTATTAGTTTTCAAGATGAACACATAAAGCACTGCTTAATCTGAAATGTGGCAAATATTAGAGGTCAATGTTGAATTTTACCTTGAGATCTTTGAATTGCCATTACCTTTTATCTAAATGTCAGAAAATGATTAAAATGAGTGCCAGTCTTTCAAAATAAGGGTAAATTTAATTATTTAAGGCCCATGGGCTTTAATATGGGAAATCTGAAAACCTATCTACCTAAATTTCTTATAATTTATTCCTTTGATTCGTTTTCCTCATTTAAAAGGGTTTGAACCAATCACAAAATTGAGATGTACAAAAACTTCTTTTAGAACAATTACTTGTTCCAATACAAGAGACAGATTATGTATTCGATACATTTGCTCAGATTGAGCGAGAAAATTTAAAGTTCTCAGTTGTTTTCAGAAAGGTAGTGTGGTTTCAAACAATGAGATTTGGAAACAACTTATTTTCAGAAGTTATTTATAACCAGGTATTTATTTTTATAAATTTTTATTTTTTCAAATTTTTTTTTTGTGCCAAAAAGAGTTTTTGGCTGGACACGTATTTATATATGGGCACATATTTCATGCTTTCTTTATATATTCTCTGTCTAATAACTTGTTAAGATCTACCGTAAAAACTTGAGGCCTTAAGGTTTTTGAAAAAGAAGAAATAAATCATAAAGGCTTGAGTTTACATTTAGTGAAAATTCATAATTGTAATTTAAATGAATCTGAAGAATTTTTTTAATTAGAGGTTTTTTCAAGGCAAAATGCATCATTTGTTCTTGAAGTGCAGTTTCGTTGTCTATTCTAAATATTAGGCTGGTATTATTCCTCTTGCTTCTTACATATGGTTGTTATTTAAAATCATTTTTATGTATTTAGATTTTGCCTGATGTACATAATGGCTATATTCTTCATTTTAAAGGTAACAGAGGGAGTCATATTCGGGATCAACAGGTAATCGCACATTTTTTTCTCCAAAGTGCAGCAAAAAAAAACTTAAAATTCAATCAATATGTATCCAATTACTGATGCTTAAAATATCAGTGTGAGATTTAAGGAAAAAAATCATTAAACCTTTTCTTTCCTGGTTCTTAAATCTTCAAAATTAGATCAAATTTTTTCTGGTATGATGTAGAGGAAATAATTTAAAAAGACGTACTAGAAATTACTCTGGTAATGTTCTCAAGTGAAACTGTTTAACATGCATTGGAATTGTTATTTAAAATGGGCTGGTATTGGTCTAATTTGGTATGGAAATAGGAAATTTTCTTGAAAGAAGTTTGTTGGTTTCTTTGTCACGAGTGGCTGATTTTTTTACGTCCGCCCAATGATATAAAACAGATATTATTAATTTCTAATGCTGGATTTTTTTTTTTTTTTTTTTTTTTTTTTCTTGCTCATATTAGTTGTGACGTTTAGACGCAGAATGAGATTTCGCTCCTGGCTGCACTGCAACATCGAATAAATAACAAGAGCGCTAGCCCATCTGTGTAAGGCTTTTATTTTTAAGATATGTATATAGATGTAAATATCTCCTGGAATTGTTCCAATATAGCAACACATATAGTACACTTAAAAATCAACAATCTCTTGCCAATTAAATGTTTTGGAAATAAAATTCTTTTTTATGGCTGAAAATAATGTAAAAGTTTGTTTAGTAGGAACCTGTGAGTTCACCTACATTGGTGTTTTCATTTCGTTCCCTGGTAAAAGCAGATTATTTTTATTCCGAAAATTTTATAGATGTATAAGGTAAACATTTTATGATGCTTTTAAGTACGAGGTGCAATTATTAAGATCAAGTTGCATCCAAAAAAATAGTAAATTTTGTCATTTTAAAAGTTAAAATGAAGGGAAAATGTATCTTGAACTTTAACATTTAACAAAATTCTTTGACAAAAAACAAAAAATTTACCATTTAAAATTTTTAAAAACTTTACAATCCTTAAAACAGGTCTGAAAATTATCGCTTTCATAATTTTCAAAAGTTTGTGGTGTTATTTTACTGAAATTTTTTTTAAAAACGTTAAAGGAATTATTTCTGACAACTTTTCAATTATCTAAAATGGCTAGTGTCCATGATTTTATGGTTGTTTCATATCCACATGCTAAATTTTTGAAAGAAAAATAATAAATGAAAATTCTTTCATTTTTAGAGAAGAAGTAATGACATTGATACCATCATTATTTTCCAATTTTCTTGCACCTCTGCAATGGCTGCATACGGTTGAAGATCACTTCAGACTTATAAAGCACTTCACCATCACTAACGCTAGAACAAAATATTTAGGTAATTTTCATTCACCAAACATTCATGTATTCTTCTTCTTGGTCTTCCTGCAAAAATTAGAATTTAGCTTAAAAAACTTACGCAAAACTACTATTTTTTCATGAGCCTAGAAATTTACAAGTATTCTGAAGCTAAGTGACCATAGACACCGTTAATTAATATCTGCAACCTTGAACCATAACTATAAAATTATAAATATATTCCTTAAAATACCAATTAAATAATAAAATTTGATGAAAAAAGAGAAAAAAAATTATAATTTTTTTGTGATAATATATTATTTTTCAAAAAAAAAACTAAACCCTACTACACTTATATGCAGGAGAAGCACTAAATGCATGTTTCTCTTAACTCATGGGATATCATGCGCAATTGCCCCTAACCCTGACCATATACCTTTGTTAAACATCGTATTTGTCACACACTTAGTCAAGCTCGGTGTAAGTACAAATTTTGATAAAAATATTTGCTGATTGTGATTGTATCAACTAGGTCTCAAGGACAAAAATAAAATTTATTGTGCTCCCAATAAATTTTAAACTTCTACACATTAATTGATTAAGGCCATCTGGGTTATTCTAACTCATTATATAAATATGAATTTTTGACGCCATCAATCTTCATTGAAAATTTTCATTAATGTGAATTATTATTTTTATTTATTTACTTTAATTATTTACATTTATTTATTTACTAATAAAATGTGATTGAGCAATAAGGTGGCTTAGCTGCCTTGACTTACCTATGGCAAATAAGGTTAGATTGAAATTTAATAATTATTGTTTATTTTTTTAGAGTTGATATCAGCATGGGTTTACTTTGGTTCTTCTTTCTTTTACATACAGGTATTTATTTGATTCTATTTCTTCTCAGAACATATTTACTTGAAAAAATGACACCAAAAAATTTTGAATTTGGGAAGACAACCTGTTCTGCTTTGTTATTAGGCAAGATACAAAATAAATCTTAAATTTTGTATAAGTTTTTAAATTCTTAAAATTTTGGGACATTGATTGGTAACATTCGATATTAATAGCTGCAGAATGTGGACGACAAGGGGTTTATTTTTGGAAGCGGATATGAAATGCAGTAGTTTTGGATGAGTTTTTTTATGGAGAAAAACAGAAAAAAAATTAACATGAGTCTATGTTTTGTGAATGAAGTAGAAAAGAGCATTCAATATCTGTTTATGTGTGCGTTTGGACAAATGAATTATAAAATTTCATGTTTTAGATGATTTTTTTTTTTTTTTTTTAAAGGAGATTTTAAATGTAGAAAATAATCAGCAGATTATAGAAATACACCAGCGGCTTTTTAAAGATATTTGATAATTTATGTTACTTAGGTGGCATGTTAGGTAGTTAAAGTGATATCAAAAAGAGTATTATTTATAGAGTAAGTTCTCCCTGGAGAAAATTTAATCAATTAATTTTTTTGCTAACTAGTCCTGCTTTGTCCATTCAGAATGTCTTTATGAAGCTTATGCCATGAAAATATTACGTGATAGTTCCAGGAGCAAAGATAGAAAGTGGACTTAGAAAGACGTAGCAAGAGATAATAAGGCAGATTCGCTGCAAATTAATTGGGGTTTGGACCTAGCACAATTTAGATAAAGTTTGAAGAAAACCATTGATGTACCTCATCCAACCCATGTTAGCATAGAAAACGGACATTATACTGTGAACAATGATAAAATAATGGTGATTGAAAAACTTCTAAAAATCTATATATGTGTTAATACATTGGCTTCTCAAACAATTTTCTTGTATTTAAAAGTGCTATTAAAGGCCTCAAATTATCACTTACAAGAATTTTTTTTAAATAGAAATAAAACAGAAGAAGATTTTAAGCAAATTGAAACTACGCCAACGGAAAAGTATAGATTAAAAAGCTTTGCTAAAATTTCTTGTATGTTTTTGTAATAGAGTTAGAATACCGTTAGGTTCTGATTTTTTTTCTCATTTTTATGTTTGAAATTAGTTCGGAAACTTTTAAAAAAATTCTGTGCATTTGGATTAAAATTTGGTACAAAATGAATTTTAGATTGAAGTGATTTACCGATTGATGAAAATACCAATTGATATGATTTACTGATTGACAAAAAGTAGATTTAAAAAATGTTTGCAATTTTACTTAGACCTGTAAATATTTTAGTTTCATTGGATATGTATGTTTTTTAATTAAGCTCATATATGTCTGCGTCCAGCTGTCACTGGGCTTGAAATAGTTTGATGGAGATGCCAGTGAAGGCAGTTTCCCCTAACAGCATGATAGAAAACGTTCTAGTTAAAAAGCTCAAAACGATAATCTTTTTTTCAATGATTTTTTAAAAGATTTCATTAGTTCAATCTAATTTAACGGAATCCTTGACATAGCAATAATTTTGATTACTTTATTATTTTAGAACTGTGAACATGCATCAGTAGATGGGGATTGCATTCTAGCAATTAACAAATCTGGTGTTCATATGTTATCTACCTATAGTCGTGTGAGTTAATTATTGGTTTCCATCAAGTTTTTCAGATGGTTGTAACCACTTTTTTATCTAAACTTTACTCATTGGCTTATTAACAACAAATTTAAAAATGACATTCTTGACTAAATATGGTAATTTTTTATCAAAAAATTTTATGCTTAAAAATTTATCAAAGGTCATGCATGCATTAATGCGGTTTTCTTTTTCACCTCTCCGAAGTTGTAATTTGGAATTTTTTTTATAAAAAATTCTTATTTACTGGTCCAACAACCATTTTGAAATTTCAGATCAAATTTTTCTTTTTTGTATGTTTTTTTATTAATTGGTTGTAATTGGATGCATAATGTGTTACTGCCAGCATTATCACCCTATCGGTATGTTTTACTGCATGTGCTGTGTATGTGCACCTGTCTTTTTCATAAGTGTTTCCTATATTCTCTACTCCGGCATTATTTGCAGACATTTTTTAGTTTTATGCATGGCTACTTTATTCCTTTTGATTCTTGAATGACTCATTAGGTCTTATTCCCTACATGCACTACCACTAGTGTCTTATTTAATGAGGACTGTAAGCACCAAAACAAAGCAAATTTAGGTTCGTAATGTTAGCTGTACAAATTTTAAAAACATCATGTGAAATTTATTTATTTTCTGGTGAAAATCTATTTTTTCTATTTTGGTGTAAAAAATTCAAGAAAAAGGGTTTCAAAGAATATAAATACATTTTTTTTTTTCAGACAGTTTTGGGTGATTTCAATAAGGGAATAATTAGAGCTGACTGGTTTTGTAGTTTGCAGGCTAGAAATAGATTTCACAGGTGCACGTATCAAAACTTCCTTTCAGGATTCTGGAGTTTCAAAAACTGTAGTCCAATATTGTTTAAGAGATCACTATTCAGCAAAAAATCTCCATTTTTTTAGAACATTGAGTAAATATGATCCCTGCCCAAACATTTTCATTTGGAGCTAGTCTACATTCATTATTTATTTTTAAGAACACCTTTAGTTTTGCAATAAGCTGACAAAATTTCGTTTTAATAGCAGCAACTAAAGATCGATCATGTTTATTTCAAAACATTTATTGGATTTTAATGATCTCCAATTTCTCTTTGAGAATTTTTAAAGCCTAAACTTGACATTCTTTGAGAAGCAACCAACTAGTGAGGCAACTATAGTCACCTGGAAACATTTTTACTTGAGAAGAAAATCACATCCTGTTCAGTTATTTCCCCTTCTGGAATTTCATTTTTTGTTGACAAGACATCCTTAGTAACAGTTATTTATGTTATTAAATTTTATTTTTTAGTCAAATCCTCCAAAATTAATACTTGAATATATATTTTTTTTTCAAAAACTGTTTTTCAATAATTGTATGAACTCAAAGCCTTTATATTATATTTCCTTTTCTCTGGCAAACAGCTTTTTTCCTTGGCAAGAGTTTTTCAACCAAATTAATCTTATAAAATTACATATTGAATATTTTTTTGATTTTTCTTGTCATTAAATAATTTATTTGGGTTTAACAGTTTTCGTGACCGCAACCAAAATATTTTGCGCTCTACGTTGGTATGCTACTTATTTTCAAAACCTTGTGTTTTTCATTATTTGGCTACGACGCTGAATTATTGAATACCGGCAAGTATCAGTGTTGTTTACCGTAACTGTAATAAGTTTCACCTGGATAACATTTTATTAGTTCATGCAGAAAAAGCTGCAAATAAAATAAAATGCTGATTGAAATATATTTGACCAAAATAAAATGTGATTATCGTAGTTCTCGAAATTTGATATATGTTACACTTATCTTGTAGCAAATGTTCACCATTTCAGAACAGTTTTCCAAATTTTTTTTCGTGAACCTTATATAAGAATTTTCAGATTGTACAGGTTTGTTTTTCGAGTAAATTTAGTTAAACTAACCAACATAATTTGGGGACAAAATTCTATTTTACCAGGAGGTACTTCACTTTTTATTTAAAATTGTGTGTTTAATTTTCAGGACACTCTGCTTTCTTTCTCTTATCCTGAAATTATCTCAACACGTCATCTTCGGACTGATTCTGGACGTTTGTTTGTTGATATTAAAGCTGGTAATTTAATGGTCCAAAGAGTTACAAGATTGGAAACGCCAAGGGTATTGTGTTATCTTTTACGTTCCAGTTTTTGGACTAAAATTCAATTTTTTGTACTATATGTGTAGGCAACCTTCCCGTGAATTACATGCAACTTTTTTTTCAAAAATCAATGGATATTTCTGAAATTTTATAACAAAAAATAAATGTATTTAATAAATGCTTTTTCATGAAACTTAGGCCCAAAATGTGTCCAATTTTGTCCAAAAATGAATTTTTGTGATTTTTCTTTAAAAATTAATATTCTATTAACAGTTTTGCATTTACTATTTGAGGAGGGCATTTTATATTACATGTATTCTAAGACGACTGTACTGAAAAAGCCACTTATAGACTGATTGGTAATTTTCCAGTTTTAACGAAAGTGTTTAAAATAATTATGATAACATCGGCGAAATTGAAGAAAATATCAAGGATATATATTTGAACCACTCATATCTTATTTATAGATTATAGGTTTTCAAGTAATTTAATAGTAGCAAACCTGTCAAAATTCTACCATCATGTGAAAAATATTATGGGACTTATATACCATTAGGACACCTAATTAATAGAAAAAAGAAATACCACAAGCAGTTAAAAATATTGATAAAACGCCCTTGGTATATTCAACTTTAATAGTGAATTAATTCTCTCTTCCCGAAAAATTAAACTTCTAGGGAACGAAAATGACACCAATCTAATAAACTCAATACGCTCACTCCAAGCCGAATGATAATACAAGTACCCTGAGAAAGGTCATCAGTCTAAATAATAAAAGCTGTTTTACAACTCATATGTTATGCCAGCCTTTAACTTTTAACCCATAACAGATTTTTCCTTTAAAAACCTGATAAAAAGCACACAAAGTAATTCTAAGAATTTATGCTTTTGACAAGTATCGACTTTTCCTATTCTATATATTGAAAGTAATATTTAAAAATCTTTTTTGTCATGCCGATTGGTAAATTTATCGAGACTAAAGTTCGCAATTTTTTTTATGATTTGTTAAATGTTTTTCTGATCGATAAGTTAACTTCTGCAAAAATATCATGTAGCTACTAATTTTATAATATTTATTATAATAACATTAGGTTCTTGGTTTAAATTGAACAACAAATGCATCATCTCAAATAATTTTGGAGACTTTTAAAAACTGAAAAAATGGCCTATGATATAGGAAACTTCTCGGTGTTTGTCTCCGACCTTACACGGTGCTATGTTATTAATTCATAGCAGGGTTTTGTTTGGATAACCATTTTTATCACATACTTTTCTATTATTGAAGCAAATATGAAAGAAAAAAAACAAGTCGTTGCATGTCACATGTTTCTGGTATGTTGTAATTTACATTTTATTGTTATTTTTATCAGGGTAAAGAAATATCGAATTTGATCGCTCGTTATGTTCGATGTCTTTCACTTCAGGTGCCTAAAGACGATTAATTCATTTAATGTTATATTTAAAACAATTATTTTTAACAAGACGATCACCAAAATTGATATCATCTGATGAAACGTTATATATCTATATAATGAAGCGAAAATTCTCTAACAGAAAAACGAAGTATTATGCAGCTATCTTCTGAAGGTTTGTGATTGCAAGCAAATTTTCTCAGCTTCATCCGTTTGAAAAAAAAAAGACGCCTAAGGCGTGGTTATTGAAGATACTTTTGAACGCCTTATTCTAGAGGCATTGGCGTTATATCTATGATGTAGAAGTTTGATTCAGAAAAATGTTTGTTGCTTTCAAATTCTAGATTACGCTAGATTTCTAGGCTTCAATTTGTCAAAACAGAGGTCATCCCCAAATCTAGAAAGCATCTTGGTTGTTTATATTTTTTATACGGTCACTGTATTTAAATTGAAATATATAATTTATCATAAGATATTTGGTGGGAAGATACACTAGATATCTTGAATTAAAATTATCAATAAAACACATAGAATATTTTATTTTATTCGATCATAGGAAGTAATTCAATTTCCTCTATTCCAAACAAAAATCCCCTTTGCTTTTTCATTTGAGAATAAATACTACAGACTTTGCACAAATAAGTTTTATTTATTTCAATCATTTTCACATGCATCTTCAATATTGATAATTTCAAAGTTTCAAATTTTATGAAATTTCAATTTTATCCTCGCTGGTTTCATTTAACGTGGATGTTGATGAATTACCTACCATATAGTTTTCATCCCGAACATGATTTATTTGATTTTGATGTGCTTCTGCAATTTCGGTTAAATGCTGGCTATTTTCATTTGGTTTAGACGTTGATGGTTGGTTTTTCATTGGGTTTTCTTCTTGTGGAATTTCGTCTTGGTTAGAGTCCAAAGCAATGGTGTCATTTCTCACAATCTCATATAATGTGTAACAATCAGTAGATTGACCTGCTTTCAGGAATATATCTTGACATAAAAGGAAGATCTTTTCTTTTTCCATGTATAATCGGAATCTAATAGTTGGAAAATAACGATATGTTATGTGAATTTTGCGGTTTTCGTCCGTTTTCAGGTGATAGCCGCGGTGTCGGAAGAAGTTAGCACCATGTCTGCCACGGGCATTCCGAGTCTGTTTTAAACCGTAGTCTTTTAGACAAAAGATTGGAACATGTGAAATATGTAAATATGATTTCTTATGCCATGGCTGAATGTTATTAAAAACTATGTACTCTACTATTCCAACCTGATTTACTGCTTTCAGTTTGAAGTTTCCTCGCGAACTTCTGTAAGGAATATCCCGAGTAGTTGGCAAAAATTCAGTTGTTCTACGCGAAAACATTGGCCTTGAAAAGTTCACAATGCTCGGCATTATATTCAACGAATTGAATGCAATGTAAATAACCCGCCAAAGATTATCTTGAAACAAGCTTTGGATTTGAGATGTATTAAGACAGTCTTTACCCCCGAGTTTTGAATAATACCAGATCCGTAGTTCTGATCGGGTTGACGTTGATAAATCAACAAACAGATAATCAGGGTCTTGCCATTCTTGTTGGCATATCTGTTTCCATAACAAATTATCAAAACAAAGCATCCGTGTGTAATGATTGCATTGCGCGAAAGATAGCAAATCGCGAATAGGTAACTGAAGCAAAATGTTTTCAATAACTTCTTGCGGCAGTCTAAGTATACCTTCCTCACAATGGTCTCTACGAGTTGTGGCTGTGGTTGATAGACTGTTTGATAACTGCAATTGAGCTTGGACTGCAGCTTTTTTTATTATTGTACTCTTACGTTTCGCAACAGTGATATCTTTTTCGACTTCGAAACTTTTATGGTTCTTAATGTAGTATGTGATGGCGTCATCATAAATATTGTGATAGCCTTCTGGAACTAGTACTCGATACTCTTTATGGGTAAATATGCGACCAAGATCCCGACGTGCTGGCATTTTATAGTAGTCGTACGAGTATGCATGTATTTTTTTATTATTATTATATCTTTATTTGACGTCAAATCATATCAGACGTGTAAAAAGCAAAATATTCACTAAAATTCGCCATTATGGTAAATAAATAAGAAGCTTCCAATCCACGCAATAGGCTCAACCGATGAAAGCGCTGCCGTTTCTGGCATTGTTGTCTAAATATATTTGCAAACATAGATTTTATGACATTTTTACAAAAATCTTAATATCAACTTTCAGTGAAAAAAATTATACTTCTCCAGAATGTTTTTAAAATATATAATTAACATGTTTAAATAACGCTGCAAAATTATCTGTGGACTTATGATATTTATGAAAAAATGATAAACATGATAAATTTAACTAGGGGACATAAATATCAAGTTTACGATTAGTCAATCACCAGAAGATATGACTTGTTGATTTTTTGATTAATCCATAAGGTGTATGAAGCTAAAAATTTTAAACGCAATCAACCAAAGCTCACGTCTTTTACTGCTTAAAAGATATAAAAAAATTCAAGTGAATAAAAGATTTGAGTATTTTTTTTATTAAAATCTTTTAAAACTGGTCATTTTCATTGGCCTTTTTTTAATCCCTTGATAACGTCATATTTTTTCTAACCTTTGAACCATATCTATCTATCCTCTCGAATCATACTGGCTTTATTGTTACCTAGCTACTCTGATACGTATGGCATATGCTGTCATTAACTTATTTGTTATGACTATTTATTTCCCAAATATGTCGTTACCTAATTATGGTACCAAATAAATAAAGTCAAGATTAGTATTATGCCTTTTAGAATCTCAAAGTTATTGTCAAAAAAGCGAGCTTTGCAGCTGGAGCTCATTTGGCAACAAAGCGAAAAATTCTCTATAGTAAGGAAGTTTTTTTTATTTGAGCCAAAATTAGTGCCTGTTTTTTTCATATTTTGTTTCGCCTTCCCATTTTATTAATAATATTTGAGCAGTAGAGAATAATTCAATCAAGAATTTTTTAAGTAAGGTTTGCTATTCATTATTTAATGTTTACTTTTTTACATACTAGATATTTTTTCAATATTTTCGTTTGCAAAATTTTTAACATATCATATATTACAACTTATACATTTTTTATTTTTTCGGCACTGAAGATATGTCACAATGGCGTAAAATCGATATATAATGGTTTGCGAAAGCATGGCAGCCAAATTTTAAAATGGTATATGGTAATTGATAATAAGAAACATAATTCAACAAACAATAAATTTTCTCACGCTACCAGTGATTAATATACAATAGCTGTAGCTCAATATAAATAAATTTTCTGTCAAGAAATTTTTTTTTTTTGGTTTTGATCAATTGGGAGATTATTTTATACAAAAAAAAAAAAGACTAAATGTTAACCGCCATATCAAAAGATGACGATTATATCAGGTTTTATTATGGGAAAGGGTCCTTTGTTAAGGTGGGATTAAGACATCTACTTCAGTTTTATTGCAATTAAACTGACTTTTATTCTCCTTAGCATAAGAATGTTTAATTCACTGGAAGGGAACATATCAAAGAAACGAAAAAAGAAAGACCTTTTTTTTTGAAAAATTTGAGATTATTGACCGTAATTTTTCCAGCAAAATTTTTTTCAATTCTTTGGTTTTATATTCCATCATACGCATGCATTTAAAATAATTCTTAACAATAATTCCTACTAGACGTTTCTAACTTCATACCAGATGGATTAAACACGTTTAGGATTCTTCGTGTTCTATTTTTAAAACGAATTAGTGCCGGTGAAGCACCCATTTCCATCACACTTCTTCCAACATATATCGACTTCGAAAATTTCCACCACAGTATGTTATTTAAACATTCGTTATTATTGTGCGTCTTTCAGTGCAAGCACTTTTCGGGATGTGGTTCATCTGACAAGTCAATAAAATTTGGCTTTACGATTTGTTTTACTGATTTTGGAAGAACACTTTTGGATTTTTTAAAAAGTTTTGTCCCATTAGCAATATCCAGATTGAAACGTTTCGTGCTCCATCTCACATGAATCTGCCTCAGAACAGTGATATAAAACGTCATCGATACTTTTCTTTAATTAATAAATCGTTCCGCTCTGAAAGTTGCGTATTGCGATTCCATAATTGTTTCGCAGTTTTGCTGACCTTTCTTCCCTCATATGAATTTTTGAAAACGTGCTATTGATTTCGAAAACGCTTTTTAAAGGTGTCTTACACACTCAAGTTTTTTTTTAATATTACACCTGGGTACGGATTAACTGCTACAATATCATGATACGTTTTTTTATCCCCATCACCGAGATATTCAATGCATTTTAGCCCGCTGAATTCTTTAGATGCAGCAAACATTTCTACAGTCAGAGAAACCTTTGCGGTTTACAGAACAATTGTGTATTTTAATAAATTCATTGTATTTATTGATGATATTTTTTTGCTTTTTTGTATTCATAATGCGCAGATTGTGCGATTCTTCGCTTTTACTCTATAGCCAAGGCATTTTCCAGAGTGAACAGATGACATCGATACAAATCCAATTAACGATGAGAAGTCCCTTTTCTGCCACGGTCCGTCACCTGACACAGCAATATCAATTAAAGTTTTTCAACAACTCAGCTGTTGCTTGATTTTGCAGCAAGGTATATAATTTTTGGCGACATCATTCTCAGTGTTATGGAATACAGTGTGATTCATTGGCAATGCCATATATAAAAAAACCAAAAATTCCAGGAATTATCTTGAAATGCATTTTTTCATCTAGATTCAGCATACTTGTTGATAGCTTTTGCCTTGAAGAGGAATTAGAAATAACAGTCGAAGAAACTCTGGTGTTGTCACCGACACTATTATTGTTGAAGCAGTTGTGCTTTGATTTTTTTTGTAGACCAGTTAGTTACCCAGTAATTTTGTTTGATAAATAATTTGTTTCAGCCTGTCAAACTCCTCTTTTTTGCTCTAACTTTCGTTTTGGTTTCTATGATTAATTTTAAGTATAAAAGCAAGAAAAGCACAACCACGCACTTGTTTTCTAAAAGTGCAAACATTAAACAGTTTTATTTGGTTTAACTAATTTCTGAACCTTGTTTAACAATTTATTGTTAAAATTTTTCATAAAGGCCTATATACACTGGGTCATTTAAGCTACATTAAAACAGTATGACAGAAAAAGAAATGGGAAAGTAATGGTGGCTGTTTAAATGACCCTTAAAAGATGAAAAGGTGTTTTCTTGACATACTGTGATTAACCTACCTCATTTAAGTGATTATATCTCAAATTTAAAGCAGATTCCAAAAAATAGGCACGTATTCGGAATATACGATAAATTTAGGTTTAGAACAAATATATTTCTAAATTGTTCAAAAAATTGAGTTTTTCAAGATTTGAATACTGTAAGATCAATTTAAATCAACAATAGTCCAAGGTTGGGATGGGATTATTTCTAATAAAATGGCTGGCAATCTGTACCATTTTGAATTATCTTTGATAAAAATCTCCAAACAGGCGTCTACTTTCACGTCTGGAAGCGAGGAAATGTCGTCCTAGTTCACAAAAAAGAAGGAAAAGAACTTGTTAAAATCTATTGACCTATTATTAACCTTTTGCCTATTTATGATAAAGTTATTTATTATAGTTTTTCGAATAAATAAATGCTCATTTCGATTGCCAGTTTATACCCATGTACATCTACGTTATAAAGCATAGCGCAACGTAACGTAACATTGTTAGAATATGGTATGAGTTTCACTTACACAAATGTAAGAACAGATATATTCTATAGCGATATCATTTTGTAGGATTATAGTAGCTTTGCATATATTTTATAGCAGATTTTTACACTTTTGAAAGAAGTTTCAAACAAAAATTTACTTCCAATAAAATTCGTAAAAATGACAAAACCTTAGTTGTTACTGACGTAATAACAGGACCCAATGACATCATCATGCGATATTAAGTTGAACTACTGGTGTGCCAAGTTCACAGTAGTTTAGAAAGAAATCCGGAATAACTGGCCGCGGGCACTTTCAACAATTTTCTCAAACATCTTGTGGTTTTGAACTTCCTGCTGGATACTCTTCCACACCTGTTGATGACAGTCATGTCTCTGAGATGGCGAAGCCCAAGTCCAAGTAATGTCATTCTCATGTGAAGAAGTCTGGCCGGTTACGTAATGTTGTGAGCTATCCCAAACGGAAAGCGAGTACTTTTCGTGATCTGGATGACTTCTTTGTACCTGTGGGTAGCAGTGAGGAGGGTGTGAGTAACGTCATATGGAAGCCTATCCCTGTGGCTACAATTGGTTCTTTGTCAGTTTCCTCTACTGTGAGTTTGACCATTGTGATCCCTAATTATCTCCATAAATTTTTTGTGGGTGATAGTGGGCTTTTTTGCATGAGATGAAATTGAGCCAGTTGGACGCATGTTGTGTGCATTGGCAGGACTTTTACAAGTGTTTCTGGCTGAGATCCTTTTAAGATTTTTCAT